>JAIQCU010001856.1:0-15515 GCA_022114935.1 Leptestheria dahalacensis
GCTGTTAAAAGTGTCTTCTGCTATTACTTTTGAACCCCATGTGTCAGTTTTGCGATAACTGCTACACACGCTTTTTTGTCTCCCGCTCTCTTTTGCTTGAGGAATGTTCAATCATCACTAACATGCCAGCATGAGCAGTTTGTAGCCAAAGCGTGAAATGAAATGTTTCTCTTTTTCTCTTGCGATTTTTTAAAGTATTCAGCAAAAAAGGCTCCATCTGAAAACTTGAAAACACATACATTATTAATGAAAGAAACTACACAGATGGACAGATCTGATAGATAGACAGGCAGATATAGATATTGATAGAAAGATAGATAGATAGTTAGATAGGTAGTCAGATAGATAAACAGATAGATGGGTATGGGTGGATGGAGGAATAGAGGAAATTGACAGATAGAAAGACAGACAGATGGACAGATAGATAGAATAGACAGATAGATAAATAGATAGATGGATGGATAGAGGAAATAGATAGATAGGTAATCAGATTACAGAACAGATAGATGGGTTAATGGATATATGGATTAATAGATAGATAGATAGATGAAGGAATAGAGATAATAGACAGATAGATAGACAGACATACAGATGGACAGATAGATAGATAGTCAGGTAGATAAACAGATAGATGGGTTGATGGATAGGTGGATTACTAGATAGATAGATATACAGCTATTTGATAGACGGTTAGGCAAGTTAGATTGGTAGATAGATAGGTAGATAGATGGACGGAGGGATAGAATGTCTGTCAGATAGATAGAGAGGTAGACAGATACACAAATAGACAGATAAGTAAACAGATAGATAGATAGATACATAGTTAAACATACATATACATATACATACATACCTTTATAGCTATATAATAGATAAGACCATTAGATACACTCGATAAAAGATAAACAGATAAGATAGATATAGGCAATATCTCTGATACCTTAAATTTTTAATGGACATCAAATACAATCTAATTAGAACAATATTTGCTTTAATTTTCCTAAAGCGTAATTATTATACTAATAGTTAATTAATTAATAATAATTTAAGAAAATCAAATATTAAAATAACAACAAGTGTAATCCTATATGAGTCATTATACATCACTTATTAACCTTACTTTTAAGAGTTTACATTTCAGCTTGTTTGAACTGTGAAGCGCCTGCGTGGGTGGCGTTGCACTGTTGAAATTTTAAAAATAGTGTCAAATTCTATCATAACAGGCACAAGTTTGAAACGACCGGAAATGACTGTTATTCACCAGAAGCAAAAGCCAGCGGAAGGTGAAAAACTCTTGACTTTTCTGGCGCGCGCAAGACGATCTTGACACCAAATGGCGGGTTCGCAACTCGACAATATACATTTGCAAACTATGTATTCTGTTCTATTATATATTAGCAAATACTATTTAGAGTATTTAAGTTACTTAACCTTATCTTGCCATGTCTTATCCATAATTTATCCATCTGTCTATCTAACTATTAACTATTTACCTATCCATCCATCTATCCATCTATCTATATAGATAGACTATAGATAGTCTGTCTATTTATCAATCTATCTATCTATCTAACTACCATCTATCTATCATCTGTCTGTTTATCAGTCTATCTATCTATCATCTGTCTATTTATCAGTCTATCTATCTATCTACCTATCATTTATCTATGTTTCCGTCTGTCTATCCATTTACCTATCTGTCTGTCTATCTAGCTATATATCTACCTGTCTATTTATCAACCTATCTATTTTTATCTATCTATCTATTTTATCAATATATATATATATATATCTATATATCTATATGTCTTCTGTCTGTCTATCTATCTATATATCTACCTGTCTATTTATCAATACATCTATCTATCTATCTGTCTATCTACCTATCTATTTATCTATCTAGCTATCTAGCTATCTAGCTATGTATCTATCTATCTACTGGCCGTACCTCTCACCTACCTATCTATTCCATCTATCTACCTATAACCATCTCCCTGATGACCGTTTCTCTAATCAACCATCTCCCTACAACTGTGTCTCCCTGACAAAGTCTCATACCCCCAGCATCTCTCCTTTCCGCCGCAGGGCATACAAGTGACATGATGTAAAGCACATGTGTTTTAGGGTGTGCGACAAACAAGAGTGGGAAAGGGAGCCTAATTACTTGTTGTTGGGCGCTATCGTTAGCTTATCACTTGTCAACAATGGCGGCCTCTTTAACTTGGGTAGATAACCTCTCTTTTTCCATGTCGCTTGTTTAACCTTTTCTACGGCCAACTTTCCGTCCAACTCTCTTACCAACTTCTGACCAAAGCGAGATAACACGTGCTATAGTCTCCTAGTTTCCTAGTCTCCTAGTCTCCTAGTCACCCCCCTTAAACAAACTTGCACAGTCTATAGAGCAATGAAGTTAAAAGGATCACGAATGTTGGGGAACTTTTAGGATTTTTTTTCTGGCTAAACTAACAAACTGATTAAAACGAAACTTTTCCGGTGCATTCAGTACTAGTAAGACTATATTCAGTTTTTTTTTGGCTGCTGTAACTTGAAAACTGTGGGCGCCATAAGCGATCAACTTTTCCCCAGCAAGAACCCTTTGTAACTTCAACAAACAAGAAACTTAAGTTTTAAAAGTTAAAGTGTTAGATAATTAATTAGACAAGGTCAAATAATTTAGAAAAGATCACATTAGTTAAATCTAACCAAAGGTCGTTATCCTTGCAATAAGATTCTCGAGATTTCAGTAAGCTGTCTGCTAGATGCAGCGTTGCCATATGTTTTTTTTAAATATAACGTTAAGCTCCTTAACATATTTCTCATTCTTAATAAGTTTAATTAAATTAATATATGCAATAACAATAATATAATATTCAGAAATAGAAATTTAATTCCAAATTTGGAAAATTACAGACGAACTTGACAAAGTGACAAATGTCGGTTGTTATGGAAATAAGTGTTGTATTCGAGTCGGATAAAGACAACCCGACTCCAATTCTCGGGTTTGAGAGTTTGAAAGGTGATTAGCAACTAAATATAGGGCGCTGCACAAGTGACACAACGTGTCATAAGCAGCGATAATAATAAATGAGAATACGCAGGCACGCGTGAACATTCTCCACGGACGGTCGCCATTGCGGATTGGCTTTACCACGGTCTCTCTCTCGCTATCTATCTCTCCAACTCTTCACCTATCCGTCTATCTATCTCAGTAACTCAAGAGGAGAATGGCTTCATAGAGGTGACAACGTGACGCCGTGTATACAACATATGCTTTTCACGTCTTATTTATAAATACAACACAAAACTATATGGCGCACCGGAAGTTGATGGGCGTGTCCGCGTGATTCTCTATAGGCTATGTCCTCTGCATGTGTGTATATAGGGATCCGGGCAGAAACAGATGATGAAGTTGTAAATTTGGTAATCTAATTTAATCAATAAAGCAATAAGTAAAGTAATTAATAAAAAAGTAATTAATAAATTATATGGCCACTTCCAACGTTTTACTTAAGATAATTGTACTTATCTTAATTTTAACTAGATCTATTGAATGTGAGGCAGAGTATAATAGAAGTTGTCGAATCGGTCTATTCGCAGTTTGTATACTGTTGTTATTAAGGTATCCATTTGTAGAATTGACTTAATACTTAGCTATAGGTTGAGACGAGTCGAGTCGATTTCAAGTCGACTTTTAAGTCGACTCGAATGGAGCTAACGTTTTTGAGTATAGACTGAACTTAGGACAACCCAACCGTCTTAACTCAATCCGGTTTGACTTTCGACTCGACTCGACTCGACTCTACTTGATTCAAAGTCGACTTTTAAGTCACCTCAACTTTTAGAGTTTCCTAAATACTCTAAGCCTCGACTGAAAACTGAACGTTTTGCAAGTCTAACTTTTAACTCGACTCGACTGTTTTAAACACGATCTATAAGTTGGCGCAACTCGATTAGACCATATTCGATTCGATTCGACATATCGACTCAACTCGAAACTTGTTTCAAATCCACTTAACTAAAAACCCAACTCGGAACTTAACTCGACTCAACTGGCTAAAGTCGTCTCAACCCGAGTCAACTCAACTCAAAATGTCGACAAACTTTTGAACTTGATTAAAAACTCGACTCAACTGAAACCCCCAATCATATCGACTCTAATTCGACTTCACACCATTCAACTCGAGTCGACTGTCTAAACACGATCCATAATTTGACTCGACTCGATTAGACTCAACTCGATTCGACTTGGCATATCTAATCAACTCTTAACTATCGACTCAACTCGAAACGCGATTCAAATCCACTTCACTAAAAACCCAACTCGGATCTCAATTCGAATCAACTGGCTAAAGTCGTCTCAACCCGAATCAGCTCAACTCAAAATGTCGACAAACTTTTGAACTTGATTAAAACTCGACTCAACTGAAACCCCCAGTCGTATCGACCCCAACTCGACTTTACACAATTCAACTCGACTCGACCAACTATACTCAACTCAATTTGACTAAACCCAACTCGCACCATATACAGATCGACTCAGCTCCTATCGAACTGATAAAACATAACTTATCGCCTACTTTTTATGAAGTCGAGTCGAGTTATTCGCACAGTCACGTCACAACTCCCAAGTTGGGGCCGTGCTGGCTTTGGTTTCACCCTCAGGGCATATTACAAGCCAAGGAAAGCAATCAAAACTTGCGAAATAAAATACGCGCATATAAGGTTTTCCAATCAAACTCTGACTTCTGGCTATGGTCAATGTCGTTGTTTGTTTACAAGGTTGCCAATTCGCCCTGAATGGATTAGTTGTTGACTCAGCTGTGTGTTTCCATTTCAACTCGGTTTCCAAATACTCCGCCGGCGCTTTTTTAAAAAAAAATCATTTCCTTTTCTATTTATTTCATCGACAACCGTTTACCCCTTTAAAGTAATCCGGATCTCATAACTAATAATCCTAATCTACTTTAAGTACATTAACTTATATAACCGTAGTTATATATAGATACTAGCCGCGCTGCATGATAACAAGTTATATGCGAAATCCCCCCGAGTTGAGTAAAGTTGAAACTTTGAAATTCGACAACATGAGTTGGGTTATTTTATTATTTCTTCTTTCAGCGCAAGTGTCGCATTCCAGTGTGTGAGTGTATCCATCCACACAAGCAAATCATTAGTCTTGTTTTTCCCTATTGTAAAACATGGCCAGGCTTGATTTACTCTCTCTCTCTCTCTCTCTAGCTACTCCGATTTCGCTACACAAATCGTCTCGAAATTCAAGATTGTGCTTGACTTGCACAAAACTTATCGTCTGGCCCCTCAGGTTTTACAGATGTAATTCAATTTATCTTGTAGAAATATTTGAATGAAGTGTGTATAATGTGTATAAATGATATACAATGATGTAGAATTCAATTAACATGTTTTCAATGTTGAGAATCTGACATTTTTTTTTTTTAAAAACCTGTCTATATGTCTGACTTACCTATTGTCTGTCTGTCTGTCTATCTGTCTGTCAATCTGTTTGTCTCTCTATCTGTCTGTCTATATGTCTGTCTGTCTGCCTGTCTGTCTACCCTTCTATCTGTCTGTCTGTCTGTCTGCCTGTCTGTCTATCTTTCTATCTGTCTGTTTGTCTGTCTGTCTGTCTGTCTGTCTATATCTCTATCTACCGGTCTATCTGTATATCTGTATAACTGTATATCTTTCTAACTTTCTATCTATCTACTCTGTCTATCTATCTATCTATCTATCTATCTACTCTGTCTATCTATCTATTTGTCTCTATCTCTCTATCTGTCATTCTATCTACTCTGTCTATCTATCTATCTTCTATCATTCTATCTATCTATCTATCTATCTATCTATCTATCTATCTATCTATCTATCTATCTATCTATCTATCTCTCTCTCTATCTCTCTATCTGTCTATCTGTCTGTCTGTCTATCTATTTACATGTTCAAATACCTGTCAATCTATACCTACCAGCTACCGACGCACCTTTGTACCCAACTACCTACCTAGCTATCTATTAGCATAGATTTACCTATACTACGCAAATCTATCTACTGGTTCTAGCTAACCGTCAATGTGCAAATCGTCCTCCTACAAATAAAAAAATAATATTTTTAAAAAAACTAATTTATACATTTAACAAACGGTTAAATCTTCCGAATGTTAAATTATATCTCACAACTATTATCATTTTGTTTATTTAATATATATTTATAACTTCTGGATTTTACTTTGAATTCACGGTCTCTGATCGGTTCTTATTAGAGTATACGCATGATAACAATAACAACCAAATAGTAAATGTAGTAACAGCGGCGGATTTTTATGAATGGCCGCCTTGTTGTTCCACACAGCCATGAATGAAAGTTTGTACAAGGATTTACACAAGGGAGAAAAACCTTTTCGGAACAGGATGATTCTGGAAAATGAGGGTTCGCTACCTCTTCACGACTCTTAACCTAATTAACTTAATTAACCTACAAACCTCGGTTCAAGGTCATCCGGTAAGGTCAAAGGTCATCCATTGATCAACACGGGTCGGACGATTCAGCTCATTTGAAGCATCGTTGACGGAAATGGAAATAGTTTTGAAGGATTGAAATGGTTGTGGACCCTGGAGGGATTTTCTGGTTTATCTCCGTGCCGGCTGTTTACAAATAAAAGGTGGACTGTGTGTTTTACTGCTGCTTTTCGGCTTGGCTACCAAATATAAGAAGACCGTTGGTACACACAGCGCGGTGCTTTTTGTGCACCCCCCCATTTCGTTTGGCAAAATCAGTTATCAAATCTAATGTGAAAGGTTAAAGTAACCGGTTAAAGCATGGTAAAGTAATAAATAGCCTGTATTGTACGGTATATACTATGTTATTTACCTATCTAACTATCTATCTATATCGAACTATATGTCTATCTATCTATACATGTGTGAGATACTTGGCTGCTAGTGTAATAGCCATGTCTATGATAGTATATGTATTAGCGTATGTTAGATCGATCAATAACACAGTCGTTTTATACTTTAACCAGCGTATGATAGTTAGTCAGTTATATTAACGACTCGCTATAAGTACATTAGCTCAGACTTGTCTATCTATTCTAGTTATCTATCTATCCATCTACTTGTCTATCTAACAATCTATGTATCTACCTACCTGTCTCTATCCACCTATTTAGTTATCTATCCATCTATCTGTCTATCTATCTACCTATCTACAAGTCCAATATGCATGTCTGTCTATCCTGTCTACCCACCTACCCACGTAGTTATCTATCCATCTATCTATCTACTTACCTACAAGTCCAAGACACATATCTGTCTATCTACCATCTAACCTATCCATCTTTGACAGTTTACAGCGGAAAAGAGGGGTTTTGAATGGCAGGGAGTGGTCCAATCGTAATCTTCGGGATTTTATTTTAGCAAAACTTACAAGCCAATTGCAACGAAACTTTCCCACTGTGTCGAGTACTATCAAAGCTACGCACGATATTTTTTACGTTGCTATATCTCTTTAACTGTGGAAGTTATAAAGCAAACAACATATCCCCAGCAAGGACCCTTTACTTCGGGATTAGGCTGTATACATGACTAACTTATCTCGCATATTGCCCTATTTGCATAGATCTACCTTACCTTACCTATCTATCTATTTATACCATCTGTCTACTTGTCCAACTACCCGTCAATCCTTCTATCTGCCTATCGTTCTATTTCAAAACCTCTGGTTGCCTTGTTACATTTCTATCGTCTCTAATCAAAATTCAGATTCTTTATTAAGGTTATTTAAGCATCACATTAGTAATGCAGTGTCCCCAGTATTATATCAACAGTGTGTGTGTATTAACCGCGCACAGCCTGGCAACGGCGCATTTCCGTCTTCTGCTGTTCCCTGCACAAAAGCCTGGGTTCAATCCTGTGGGTAAATTTGTTTCACGGCCTGTTTGATAAACTAATAAAAACAGACTAACGACAGTATATGCTACACGTTTACTGCTGATTCGCTTTTCCCGGGTCCTGTGCGTTCAATCGGACGTTCTTTGCCGCTGACGTTAGGTGGCGCCATCTAGCGGCGAAAAGCGGAACTAATAACCGTCCGACTAGCAAAACATTATGTTGTCTAAACTTTGGCTTTTTTCTTTGGCAAAACTCAAGATTTCTAGACTATGGGCAAAACTAACAACCCGAACTCCATGAAACTTTCCGTCTGTGACGAGTATTACTAGTTCTAGATTCAGTATTTTTTGGGTTACCCTATCTCTGAAAACGCGGGAGTAATGAGCAATCAACTTTCAACTCAGCAAGAACCCTTTTGTGTTTTGATCTTCCTGTGGACTGGACTGGTAAACAAGGGATGTCAAGCGATTCGACTAAGGGATTTTGCAAGTCGACTCGATCGACTTGGGGTTTAACGTCGGATATATAGCCGACTCGACTCGGGCCCCACATGTCATCAACTCTGAATCGACTTCAAGACCAAGACTAGCGACTCGACTTGGGCCATCAACTCTGACTCGACTTTAAGACCAAGACCATCGACTCGTCTCAACTCAGGCCCCACATATCATCAACTTTGACTGGACTTGATGATGCGACTCGGGGCCAAGCCGAGTCGAATCGTTGACATCATGGAACTGGTGAGTGAATACTTGTCGACTGGGTCTGCCTCGTAACCTCGATGCGATGATCAACACCTCGGGTCACATCTACACATGGTCGGTAGCTATCAGCTTGCTATTCAACTAAGTGCTTCGCTGACACGCGAACCTAAATGCTATTTGTTTCACAGGGACATGAGAGCTTGTTTACTTCCTAATCCATCACCATTGATAATATAATAAGGTTAATTCCTCAGCACCACGAAGACTGATTGTCTGTTCGACTCACCGACATATTCTTCGCAAAGTACTAAATTACCTAAATTTATAAAATTCAACTAACTGCAGCATTCTTAACGGATTTCCAAAACGTATTTTAATTACTTAAACTTACAATTAAAACTAAATTTAAATACAGTATTTTAAAATTAAATCCCCCGATAGACAATTCGTAAGAAAACTAAATCTTTTCTTATTTTGTGAGTGTGGGTTTGTTAAAAGCAAGAAAATTTCATTTTCTTGATATCCTACTGCACAGAAGACTAGACACTATGAACTGATGAATGGAGGGGAGATAAACGGCCCACGAGGCGGGAAACAAGGATCAGTTTTTTTTCTGTCTTCTCAAATCTCAGCGGTGCACAATTAGGTGGCAATGCTTGCGTTTCTATTTCGTTTTCCTTGGCGAGTTTCTCTTGGCCTTGCCGTCGCGCAGCATCTGATTCAGCAGCTTCGGGTCCGGTTTGTAGATTCCCAGCTCGATGCTCTTTGCCCGCAGCCAGCGCAGACGCCTCCTCTGCTCCTCGATCCAGGTTTCTGCGTTTCTATGTTTCATACATTTTAGTTATTAATTAGAATATCAGGTGAAATTATTCTTAATTGAACGAGTACGTAGTTTCAGGTGTTGCTTCCGTACTTAATTACTTAATTAGTGATGTCATTAACTACGATATTGATGAAATTACAGTTAAACAAGTGCTAATTATTCCTAAATTAAACAAGTTGGTTACAATTATTAGATCACTGAATACAACACAAGGTCTCTGCGTTTCAACATCTAAAATTTTTCATATTAACCAAACTGAAATGAAATTAATCTTAATTCCATAAGTACTGGTTTCGATTATCCAAGTTGATTAACAAGAATTCAACAACTATTATTTCTGTTTTACAATACAGCTATTTGGTCAACACATTTAGCTCAATTTCAAAAAAAAAAATTCATTTAGAAGTTTTGATTTACAAAACCACCCTTAAGATTTATCCCGTTTCGCGTAATTTCATTAGTTAAATAGCAATTTAAGAGTTTATGTACAATTGTTTTTTTAAAAAATCCTCCTTTACTCGTACAGATTTCACTAGCAAGTTAGGGTATAGATTGATAGCTAGATAGATAGGCAGGTAGTTAGTTAGATAGGTAGACAGTTAATTAAACAGATAGACAGACAGGTGGATAAGTAGATAGGTAGATAGATAGGTAAGTAGATCTAAATGACAGATAGGCAGGTAAGTAGTTATAAATAGACAGATGGTCAGACGGGTGGGTAGCCAGACAGACAGTTGGATAGGTAGACCGGTAGGTAGATAGATAGATAGATGGATGGATAGATAGACAAATATATAGCCAGACAGATAGAAAAATAGATAGATAGATAGGTGGTAGGTAGATACATAGATAAGTAGGTAGGAAGATATACAGATAAATGGATAGCTAGATAGGTAGGTAGATAGATAGGTATATTGATAGATGGATAGGTTGGTAGATATATAGGTATGTAGGTAAAAAGTAGATAGATAGATACACATAGATAGATAGATAGGTAGTTAGATAGAGAGGTATACATTGTAACTTGTTTTTAACTTACTTGTGAAAATCCCTCGCAATAAAAAAGGTCCAAATGGTCCACAGGCAGAGGATGGCCAGACCAACGCCCCAGAAAATGGCCACGTGCCTGAATCAGTTAATTATTTTTATTATTACTATTAATTACCAAACAAATTCCCAAATATGCAGACCTTGGCAGAGGCTTCGTAATGGTCTCCCAATCAAAACGAGCTACAATTAAAAATTCCGTAATAACGATGGCCAGGACGACCCACGACTGACGACCAAACTGTTCGCACTCCCTAAAATATTAAAAAATATCAAAATCATTAATCTGTCAATATAACCACGTCACTTAGAAAATTAATTAAAATCCTTCGTTATTCAACATATAACCTGAAATCACAAGGGGGACAAATTAAAAATCAAAGGGGAATAATAATTCCCATCATACAACAATACACTTCGACAATAAATTCACTAATCATACAAATTAAGTTAATTAAGGGGCAAGTTTGAAAATAAGTAAGTATTACGGATCGTCGAGGTACTGAAAGACTTCGCGAAGGCCAACCGCTCCCCACAAGAGGATCATGAAGAGTCGAATCAGGTTGAGCCAGTGATCCGGTGGCACCCACATGACGAATTTCAAGTAAAACGTGTTCAGCTCGGCCAACAGAAACTATTTTTTTCAAAAAAATTATACAAAAAATTTACAAAAAGTACAGTTACAATACTTGAATACAAAACTAACAAATAGATTTTAAGCAATACCACAAAAGCAATTCCTATCGTAGAGAACCAACGTCCTAGAGACGAGAGAGGCTTCCATTCGAATTCGATCCAGTCGTAAGGACCGAACTGGGCAATCACACGTTTCAGTTTCCCCCTAGACAAGCACAAAATTGATATAAATTTACATCAATTAGCTTTCCAGTTAAGTTGGATTATCAAAATACCTGTAGGAGGGAATGTTCCACAAACCGCGCCAGTAGTAGGTCTTCATCGAGAAGTACTTGAGTGTCTTGATACCGATATAGATTCCGAGACCGTTGCAGATCAGAGCGTCCATGATCCACTGCAATGAAAAGTAATAAATTATAATTACAGTCTCAACAACAACAACGACAACAAAAATCTTACGTGATCCCACCAGCACTCGCTAAAGTTGGGTAACTGGTGCTCGAGCGTGTACTCGAGAATCTCGAACATGACCGAGATGACGGTGCACAGCCACCAGTCCCGCAGGATCAGCGTTTTCAGCCACCATCCTGTAAAGTATCCAAAAATTGACAAATTGACACCAGTTATGTATTTTCAAATTAGAAATGTTGTGAGGTACCGAAAAAGTGAGTCGCGACAAAAACGTCGCACTTGTCCCACAGGTTGTGATACGGATCCTCGGGCCGTTCGGGATCGTGAATTAGACAGTTGCCCCCGTAATCTTTCTCCGCCAGGGGTTCGCCCAGCTTCGGGTCGAGGTGTTTCAGCAGTTTGCGAGCGTCGTCAGCCGTCTGGAAGAGGATGAAGATGAGTCCGAGCTCGTAGACGATGCTCAGACTGAAGGTGAACCTCCAGAGCGCGGGGTGCGGGCGACGGAACGGCCCGTTCGGGGTGGCCATGACGCATAATAGAAGAAACACTGAGATACAGGCAGTAATACCCCTGGGGAAGACATCCAGAGAGAGAAATAGGTTAGCGGAACGCGGACGTACCAGCACACTCAACCTTACCGTTTGGTATTGTAATGAGAATCAGAAGTTACGGGTTCAAAAATGGCGACATAGACGAGCACTAGGATAAATATGACCAAAACGGAGAGGGTGTGAGCTCTCCAGAAAAATGTGACAGTTCCATCGTCGTAGAAATCCTCGGCTTCGACGATGGGCGAAATGCCGGCGTCTTCGAGGATTTTGTGCTTCTTCTCGTTTTTCCAATCATGGGCCGTGGTTTTCTTGGTTTCACCATTCTGGTGCGTTTCGATGTTCAGCTTGGGTTTGGGATTCTGCTTCGGAGGAGAGGTTTTGGAAGGATTCTTTTGAGACTGTGTCACGGAAGGCGCCATCATTGAATCCCACCACCTGATTGTTTCATCCGTGCAGCGTTGCCATATGTTTTAATCGATCTACTAATCAACTAAGTAACAATTAAATATAGAAATCTATTTAGAATATTATTACATTATTATTAACTGAACTCTTTAAAGAAATCTCAAATTCAGTTACAGTTATAATCGTGATTTCACTAGAAAGGATAAACTGCAGACTGCAATCCAGGTCCGTATTATATAACTATTAGACTTGATTAACTCCGTGCGTTTTTACTAAATTTATTGATTTAAAATTGTATGTTTTTGAAAATCGAATCATGATTCCACTTTATAAATGCATAACAAATACGGCGTTGCCACAACTTTGAATTAATTCAATTATTTCTTATCAAATAGATAACTAATATAAACATTTCACAATCAAATATATTGATTAGACCAATTCTGATCTACTTTTTTTGTTAATCTAACAAATTAACTATTACTTTCATAAATGAATATAGAGAAGGGCTAAACAGCAAACTGCAATCTAGGATAATCTACGTCCTTCCAAGTTTGTCGTTCATTCATAATTCCAGATTCAGTGTAGGCCGCCGGACGTGTTTTTTTATTAATGGCAGAGGCTTTAGTATTGTACATGGCACTTTACTTAACGTAATAAGTTATTAGCCGTGCTTGCCGGCTTTAGTCTGAGAGCATCATTTATATTTCCAGATGAAAGTCCATTAATGGAGTTGTTGCCTAGATACGCAGAGCCATTTGCTCGATTACTCTCCACCTTAATAATCCTCACATGCTGCTCGCTACCCAATGAAAAGAAACTCTACACAGGCTAATTCTTACTCCTAGCAACGTTTTTAATTCAAAAGAAAAATAGATCATGTAGAATTGATCGATTATCGATCTTTGTAGTGAAAATCGATACTTAAATTCTTGTAATATCTAGCGAGCTTGCTCAGCTTTTAGTTTTATCAAGGGGAAGATGTATTCTTCTTCCTTTTAAGATGGAAGAAAGCCAAAGCGTGTTATCTCCCGAAGGAATGCTTCTCGGTGCGCATATATAGCTTTCACGAATAAGTACACGTTTGCCAGCAACCGGCTGATATTTATTACAACAGTTAAGTCGAATTAAAAGCGTCCGACCCGCGCTATCTAATTCCGTACAGTTGATATATAGAATTTCATCAACTAAATCAATATCAATCTTATTTAGCAAAGGATAGATGGATAGGTAAGGAAAATAGGTAGACAGATAGATAGGTAGGTAGTATAGATAGATAGGTGAGATACGTAGGTGATAGACGGACAGATGGATAGGTAGATCGGTAGGTAGATAGATAGGAAGATAGATAAATAAAGATATAAATGGACAGATGGATAGATAGGCAGATAAATAGATTGATGGATAGGTAGGCAGAACAGATAGATGGATAGATAGATTAGGTAGATATATATATAGATAGAGATAGATGGACAGATGGATAGGTAGACAGACAGATAATAGGTATATAAGTATTGCAGATAAACAGACAGAAAGTAGATAGATATATAGGTAGATAGATATATAGATAGATAGATGGACAGATGGATAGGTAGGCAGATAGGTAGATAGATAGAAAGATAGATTGATAGATAGACAGACAGAAAGATATATAGATTGATGGATAGATAGATAGTTGTATAGATACATAGATAAAGATGTAGATGGACAGATGGATAGGTGGGCAGACAGATAGATCGATAGGCGGATAGATAGATAGAAAGGTAGACGGATAAATAGGTAAATAGATATAGATGGATAGGTAGATCGGTAGCAGATAGACACATAGAAAGATAAATGGATAAACAGGCAGACAGATATACAGACAGATATACAAACAGATAGATAGACAGACATACAGACAGATACATAGATAGATAGATAGATAAATTGATAAATTAGATAAAATTTCGCTACAATATCCTCGCCAAGAGTTTTCACACAATTTTTCACGTACGTCATCTCATACGGGCGACCTCACACACGCACCCATTTGAATCTGTCTTCTTCAGTTCCCATCATTTATTTCCCTAGTCGGAATTAAAACTAATAGATAATTATGGGTTTCCTGTTCAAATGAACTGCATAGGTGATACCCGCTTCTTCTCTGCGTCAAATCTTATTTCTTCTTGTTTAACTTTATTCTAATTAGTTACTTAATTATGAATCTGTTTATTCAATTATCCAATTGCTTATTTGTTTATTTATTTATTACATATTTGGCTATGGAGGCTATTATAGGTCAATAGCATTCCGGAGAATATACGGCATTGGATTTTTTTTTTGCGAGCAGGAGAATAGCCAATAACTCTTGATAGAGGCTGTAATGTATTAAGTTTGGTTGATGGGAATAAGCGGGGGGGGGGGCTTTTTGACCAGCCAGGACTTTGTTGGCGGAGGGGGGAGGAGGGGGAGGGGGGCCATATAACGGCGTGGCCAACGAAGTTATACTGTCGTAGGGCTTTGAAGGTGTCACGACCACAAACCGATGGCCCTGCTGGGAACAAAGAGACATGCAATTGCTGCGCTTGATTGGACTTTGCTCTGGCAGAACCTCTTGCCTGTGTAAAGCTTGATTTAGTGCCAAACACAAAAGTTCGCCCATATCTTATTTTCCGGCGAAAAAAAACAACAACAACACAAAAATATGTTGTTGTTTTGTTACTTGCATAGAATTTGGTTGGTGGTAATAAGTGAATGAATGAGATGATTAGTGGTTACGTAAGCAGATGACACACGGATGTGATAGTTGGATAAGTAGATTATAGATAGGTGAATATTTAAGGAGATGGGTAAATAATAAAATACAAGATAGTAAAATAGAATATAATAATATAAGGAAAATAGATTAAATAAGGCAGGTCAATAGAAAATAGTTAAATATCCAGATCCAGCAGGATATATACAAGATAGTCAGATAAACAATAGTCAAAATAAATAATAGTAGTTAGACGGGTAGATAGATAAATAGCATAGATAGGTAGATAGAAAG
>JAIQCU010001857.1:0-15478 GCA_022114935.1 Leptestheria dahalacensis
CCCACTGCGGGGAATCGCCGTGCGCCGGGATGCGTTGCCCGGGAGAGGGTGTCCCGCACCGCTGCATCCAGCTCGATTGGTTGTGTGACGGAGATGACGACTGCGGCGACAACTCGGATGAAGCTAACTGCGGTAATAATAACAATAATAATTAATAATTGATATAAACTATCAAATACATAGAAAGATTATTTATAAATTTAATGAAATACAAATTGGATTAATGTGTAGTTCAACACGACGAGATGACGATCTGCGTGTCGATCGCTTGATCAGCAGCTGAAATGGCAGTATCTTTGCCCTTCGAAGAGGGATTCCGTTCTAATTAAAGCAATACGAGTACATCTGGATTTAATTAGCACGTTAATTATTTTCAAGTGCTCGTCCTTCTCCAGAGTACAGAAGCACTTTGACGGAGACGAAACAGATACTGTTTCACCGTTTACAACATCAGCGTGTCGCTTTAGGGACGATATCGTGTTTTCAGTTTCGACTTGTTCAAATCTACTTGTGTTGACTTCACCTCGCCTGTCAACTCCGGCATGCCGATGGTGCATAAGTTCCTGTCACCACAACAAGTCGACTTGAAATCGACGAGTCGATGTCGAGTCGGATCTTTCGCACGTGATTGCTCTTTGGACAAGCCTACGGGTGTTTGCGTCGTTTCGAAAGCTGCGTCAAGTTCTGGTTGACATTTTGATATTTTTAAGGCGTCATTCTATAGATCGCGTGTTGGAAATTCAATTTTTCTTCACACATGCCAGTTGGAAAGATACCAACATTGCTGTCCCTTAAATCATGTCGGCTCGAATGAATGGCGGTGCAAAAACGATAGCGCAGAGAATTCGACTTTTTATCCGAATTGTTTCAGTTAGAACCTGAAGTCAACACTGCGTTAACTGGAAGTTGTTTTAAGGAAGAAAACCGGAAATTACGGTAAAAAGCGACAAAATGGATAGGATCTGGTACTACAGCTATTTTAGAATTCCATGGATGTGGTGAAAATCTCTAATAATATCGCGATAACTGTTATGCTGACACCTTATTGTTGTTTAATATGATATCTATCTATCTATCTATCTATCCGTCTATCTATTTATGTGTTTATCTGTCTATCTATTTATCTACCTATCTATATTTATCTGTCTATCTGTCTATCAATCTATATATCTATCTTTCTATCCAACTATCTATCGATCTGTCTATCTATCTATCTCTATCTATCTTTCTCTATTTATGTTTCTATCTTTCTATCTGTCTATCAATCTGTCTATCTATCTATCAATTGGATTTCAGTTGGAACCATTCAGTCTTTTTAATCAGTGGGAAATTCAATGGATAACTCGATATTATACGAGGCAATTCTAGAAGAAACCAGGACCGTGTCATGCAGGTCAATTCCATTGATAATAAAACGTAACTCAATTAATTGAAATCGTCGTCAAACTGTCATACAATTGATACGGTGATCTTTACTGTCAAAAGATAAACTTTTCTCGAATTCCTCAAAAATCCAATGAGAACTTGTAATCATTTGTGATTTTCGCACAGAATCGGAAAAACTCCAATGAAATACCAGGCGATTTTGGAAATACTTGCAGGTCGGTTCCACTGGTAACCAAATGTTACTTTGTAAACTGAAATTGTCTTCAAATTGTCATCAAACTAACGCGATGATCCTTATTCCTCAAAATTTCAGTGAAAACTTGTAATCATTATGGTTTTAGTTTTAACCTTTCTACACATAAATGGCCTCGGAGAGTTTAATTTTACGTCTCAATGGGTTTGCCATGAAAAACAAGCTTTAAATTCGCGTGTCGTCTCGCTCGTTCGTGAATGAAACGTGAATCTCCCCCCCCTCTTATTTCTCTTGTTGTTTTTATATTTTTTATTTGTGCGAACTAAAGAGGAAAGAGAATGAGGAAACGGGAAAGAACAATTTGTCCACGTCGACATTGGGCTACTAGCGTGATGAAACTGTAGAAGCCAGCGTGAAATGTGCGAAGGACAGCAGCTGTGACTTGTCTTTTCAGCATCGACAGCTCGCCTCTTATCACTCCAGTATCTTGCTGACATTGCCATGGCCCCTTACACAAACCAACCTGAAGAGCACTGGCCACTCGAGGAATTCCTGCTGTTTCTTCTTGTCGATTTCCTATTTTCGTCCCTCCCCTTTCAGAATCATTCTGAATTCCAGGAATTGGTTCCAAGTCACTACTGGCTGTATTAAGAATCGTGACATCAAATTAGATTATGTTTGTGATTTGGAATCTTAAGATTCCCAAGATTGACGGTAACCGTACGAACGGGTATAATCTTGAGCAATAAAGAAGGGCTCTAGCTGGGGAAACATTGATTGCTTATTGCTCCTATACTTTTAAAGATATAGCAACCCAAAAAATACTGAATGTAGACCTATTAGTGCTTAATGCATCCTGAAAGTTTGGTTGGAATTGGTTTGTTGGTTTAGCCGATATAAATTCCTAAATCTTGGAAAAAAATTTACAGTAATTTTTCGCCTTTTTTTCTTGCTGTAGATTGTACTCTTGCTGTTGGCAGTTACAATGCTGTACTGTTAGGACCATCTTTTACTTCATTGTTTTTGTATTTTTGTGGGTCATGATCAGAGATATTTATAGACGTGGGTGCTCTTCCAGTTGAACTTGAATCATCTCCAGTTTGGGAAGAAAAAGATGATGATATATTTCCGTCGGCTCTGGCAAGGATGAAAATGTAGCCGAGGTTCTATATTTAACCGTAAGAATCCCGGTCGAAATAAATCATGGGTTCTGTATTCATTTTTATTGAATCGTTTGGTGAATAAAAGCGAGCGAGTTAAAAACAGATTTAAGTTCTTTGATATCCTGTGTGTATGAAGTTTAGAAGAATCAAGAATATCAATTGAAATCAAAATGCAAAATTGTGTTTTATTTATTTTATTATCTTTATTGGATTTTTATTTAATTTTTTATTCATAATTTTTTTTCATCCTAATTATATCATTTTGATTAATTGAAACGTGTTGTAATTCTAATTTCTGAACTTGTGATTTATATATTTCTGATATTTGGATTCTGTTAGGAGGAGAACGAAACTGTACAGCCAGCACTTTCGACTGCGGCAACGGCAACTGCATTCCGCAGCAGTGGGTGTGCGATAGCGATGCGGACTGCGACGGAGGTTCGGACGAGCGAGGCTGCCAGTCGGTGTCGCACCGCTCCTGTCAGCCGTCGGAACACCAGTGCGGCAACGGCGCCTGCATACCGGCCGAGTGGAGGTGCGATGGAGATCCCGACTGCAGGGACATGTCCGACGAGAGCGGGTGCGTCACCAAGGAGCACGACTGTCTGCCCAGTGAGTTTCAATGCACCACGGGCCATTGCGTCAAGCAAGAGTACCGCTGCGATGGAGAGATTCACTGCACCGATCTCAGCGATGAACTCGACTGCGGATCGGAGGCTCCCCCGTGTCAGGATGGAGATTTCAGGTGTCCGGATGGCCAGTGCATTGCGCAGGTTCCCATTGCCTTATTTTTTGTTTTACATTGTTAACATGTTGTATATCACATTAGCAAGTTGTAATTCGCTGAATTTTATCTTACGGATTACATGTTCATTAATCAATCTTAAATTTGATGAAATGTTATATAACTGTATGCGTCCTTTTAATGTAGAATGATAAGTAGATGTGATATGATGTGTGTAATGTATAAGTTATTTTGTAATCTTTATTCCGCACTGAATATCCGTCTCTTTAATTGTCGAATTGTGTTTCTCCTACTTAACTTTGACAAGTGTAATTTAAGTTGAATTTCTAATCGGGTTGAACACTTTTTTTTTAGTGAGAATGTGTGTATTGTTTTTCCAACAGGCTTGGAAATGCGATGGCGAGCCGGATTGCCAGCAGGGAGCGGACGAGGAAGGCTGCGAGGGTCAAGCGTCCAGTTCGTGCAGCCCTAATCAAATGGCCTGTTCGTCGATGCCTAGCTGCATAGCGTCGTCGTGGATATGCGATGGAGAGCCCGACTGTCATAACGGGGAAGATGAAGCCAAGTGCCCCGCCCAGTGCGCTAGAGACCAATTCGCCTGCTCCAACGAAACGTGCATCGGCCGGGAACATCTGTGCAATGGAGTGCAGGTCTGCAAACGAGACGAATACGTTTTAATTGCAATAATGATAACTAAATAGTAATAATAATAATAATAATAATGACCTATATTCATAAAAATAGTTGTTTTCTGAAAAGGACCGTTTTTTGACGTCCAAAAGTGGTCCGAAAACAGAAACTTTTGTAACAAATCACAGCTAATTTCAAACCAACACAATATTTTTTGGGGAAAAAATTACCAAAAATTTGCAAAATTTATTTAGCGTTAAAATACCAAATTTAGAGACCGGACCGGAGACGAAAACTTTTTTTAAAAAAAACTTTAAAAAGTGCTAGTAATAATAATAATAATATTATAAAAAGTTGTATAAATATAAGAACAAACGATTAAAAAGTAAATTATCTGTTTGTAGTCTGCTAAGTCATTCCTGTGTTACTGTACATGACTGACCAAAATTATTTTTTTGGGTAGCATTCAGTACCTGGTTCATCAGGTCGCTTATCAGGGAAAATAATTGAATTTATACGGATTGGTATAATTTAATTTGATAAATTAGTTTAAGTTAGCCATGTGCGTACCATTCTTTAATATATTTCTCTTAATTGCCCTTTGTCTTAATGTCCTAATCCCTCCTTGCGTTTTGACAACTCTTTTTGATAAACTTTTATTTCTCATCAGTTACTGTTCGCGTAGTAATTTAAATACATGTCTGTTATCCTGCAGGATTGCCCCAGCGGAGAAGACGAGCTTAACTGTACATTGCCGAAGGACTGCGAAGCCAACAGTCGATGTCAGCACTCGTGCGTTACCAGCTCGAACGGGACCTCAGCCTGCGCCTGCCGGTCCGGGTACAAACTCAACGACGATGGATACAGTTGCTCCGACGTGGACGAGTGCGCCTCGGAAGCGTACTGCAGTCAACTCTGCTCCAATACGGTCGGCGGATTCAACTGTGACTGCGCTGAGGGTTACGTGTTACGTCCGGACGGCTTCACGTGCAAAGCCCTGGGACCGCCGGTTCATTTGATCTTTGCGAACCGCGTGGACATTCGCCAGCTATCGCTTTTCGAAGAGGAATACACTTCGGTGATTGAGGGACTCCAAAACGCCATCGCGCTCGATTTCCACCACAAAAAGAAGTTGATCGTCTGGTCCGACGTGACGCTCGACTCGATCAAAATAGCCAACCTGAATGGAAGTAACGTCAGGGATGTCATTTGGTGGGGTCTGGAGAGTCCCGGAGGAGTGGCGGTCGACTGGATTCACGACAACATCTACTGGACGGATTCTGGAACACGCAGGGTTGAAGTATGCACTCTGAATGGATCTTACCGGAAACCTTTGATGTGGGAGAACGTGGAAAAACCTCGAGCTATTGCCGTTCACCCGGGTCAGGCGGCCATCTTCTGGACCGACTGGGGTCAAATGCCGCGCATCGAACGGGCCGACATGGACGGTTCAAATCGAGCCGTTCTCGTTTCAGAGAACGTCGTCTGGCCCAACGGGTTGACCGTCGATTACAGCATTGATAGAATTTACTGGGCCGACGCCAAGCACCACGTCGTGGAAAGCGTTCGATTAGATGGGACAGGAAGAAGGCGTGTGATTGAACGTGGACTGCCTCATCCTTTCGCAATTACCCTCTTTGAGGATTTTCTATTCTGGACCGACTGGCATACCAAGAGCATTCATCAGGCTAATAAAATGACCGGATATGATATGCGTACCGTTCGATCCAACCTTCATTTCCCCATGGATATCCATAGCTATCATCCTACCCGGCAACCCAAATACATCAATCGCTGCGGAAGTAATAACGGTGGCTGCTCTCATCTCTGTTTACCCAATAGGACGGGCTTTTCCTGTGCGTGCCCCGCCGGACGTTCCATAACAGCTGACGGAAGGACTTGCTCCGAGTCACCTAGCGAGCTTCTCATATTTGCTCAGAAATCAGAAATACGTCTTTTTGCACTGAACGCATCTGGAGATACCGATCACGTTCTCCCGTTGAAAGGAGTTCGGTCAGCTGTAGCCTTAGATTGGGACGGTTCCAGCGAGTCCATATTTTGGACTGATGTGGAAACGGACGTCATTAGTAGAGCTTTTTGGAATGGTACGAAGCAACAGACCATTGTCAACAGCGACCTGGAATCTCCAGCGGGATTAGCTGTAGACTGGGTGACCAAGAAACTGTACTGGACGGATGCTGGAACCAATCGCATCGAAGTATCTAATCTGGATGGATCCATGCGGAGTCTCCTAGTCTGGGAGGGTCTGGATAAACCACGTGACATCGTTGTGGATCCTGTCGGCGGGTACATGTACTGGACCGATTGGGGCCAGGCTCCAAAAATCGAGCGCGCTGGAATGGATGGGTCTCATCGTTCAACCATAGTGAGCACCAACCTGACCTGGCCTAATGGTTTAGCTATCGACCATGAAGGTGAACGACTCTACTGGGCCGATGGTGGAACCAAAACCATCGAGTACGCCACCCTGGATGGCAAACAGCGGACTGTTCTCATCGGTGCCGAGTTGCCACATCCGTTTGGACTTGCCCTCTATGAAGACCTCATCTTCTGGTCCGACTGGGATACGACTAGCATTCACAGCACTGACAAACTCGATGCCAAAAGACGATCCGTGCTGAGATCAGGTCTCAAAGGACTCATGGATGTTCGCGTGTATCACAGTAATAGATATTCCGTCCCTTCCCTGTGTCAGTCTCACAATGGCGGCTGTTCTCACCTGTGTCTTTTGGCTCCCTTGCCTGCCGGCCAGACTTGTGCTTGTCCTACGGGCATCAGACTCATGTCCGATGGTAGAACCTGCGAAAAGGAGCCCAGTACTTCGCTGATCTTCTCCCATCAGTCTTACATAAGACGAATGTCTTTTGATATGTCCTATAGGATCGATTCTGTACTGAATATAACCCAACAGAAGAATATCGTCGCCATAGATATCGACTCAGTCACTGGTTTCATCTACTGGTCCGACACTGTACAGGCGAAGATCCTGCGATCTTTACCTGATGGATCCTCGTTCAGCGAAGTCATCGTCTACAACCTTCAA
Source organism: Leptestheria dahalacensis (assembly GCA_022114935.1). Classification (NCBI taxonomy): domain Eukaryota; kingdom Metazoa; phylum Arthropoda; class Branchiopoda; order Diplostraca; family Leptestheriidae; genus Leptestheria; species Leptestheria dahalacensis. Next base: position 7,182 of record JAIQCU010001857.1, read on the forward strand.
GTCGTCGAAGGACTAGCCGTTGATTCTGTCGGTAGGAAACTGTACTGGACTGACGCTGGACGTCGCAGTCTGGAAGTTGCCAACTTGGATGGAACTCATCAAAAGGTTCTTATCTGGACGGGCCTGGAGAAACCGCGTGGACTTGTACTGCATTACGCCAAAGGGATCATGTTCTGGACTGACTGGGGCAAACAGCCGCGCATAGAACAAGCCGATATGGACGGTAGAAACAGGAAAGTACTCGTTTCCACCGATATAGGCTGGCCCAATTCCATTACTATTGACAACGAATCCAACATGCTGTACTGGACGGATGCGCAGAAGAAAACCATCGAATCCTGTGATTTCAGCGGCCTCAACCGACGTGTGGTTATTAGTGGATTGTCCCATCCTTACGGGTTGACGGTGCTCGATGATTACGTCTACTGGACTGATTGGAATACCAAGTCGCTGCAAAGAGTGGAGAAAAATACCGGTCTGGATCGATCCACCCTGCGAGGAGGACTGGGAAACCTAATGGAGATCAAGACGTGGCGGGTATTTTCACTTGATTATCTTAAATCATTCAATCCTAACTCATTTTAACTCTAATAATCTAATTATATTATTAATTATATGAATCACCTTAACGCGCTAATTAATTCACTTTGGAGAAAAAGAGGTGCCAAATCTAGATGTACATAAAGTTAACTGTTTATATTAAGGTCAGTGTATCGACTGCAATTGTAGCTTTGCCAGAGGCTAAATTTAAAAAAAAGGATAACTGAGAACTTTCATTGCTTATCAGCTCAGTGACTGATTGCTTGCGTCCTCATTCAGTGAATTGAATCTTGTGAACGAGAGACCATCAATTGAAGCTGTTTCTCCAAATCCTTCAATTGCAAAACCTGTCAGTGCAATGTAACTTAGCAACAGAGCATGTCAAGCTCCTCTTCCAGTATGCAGCTGCTTGTTAAAACCGAGTTAATATGGTTTTATTGGTGTTGACTTTTTATAAATCTGATTTTGTGATTCAGTCCAGAGTAGTCGGTACCGAGAGGAATTCCTGCGGCACCAGCAACGGCGGTTGTTCTCATCTCTGCCTGCGAAACTCCGGAGGCCGTGGCTACGCTTGCGCTTGTCCGACGGGCATCCGGATGACGGAAAACGGATTCACGTGTCAGGCGATACCCAACACGTTCCTCCTGTACGCATCCCGCAGCACGCTGTCCAGGATCTCACTCGATAGTCCCGAACACTGGGATGTGGCCCTGCTCCTCAACGGTGTCCACAACGCAGTCGGCGTGGATTTCCACTGGGCCAAGAAGAAGTTCTTCTACACTGATGTCTATCTGGACGTCATTAGGAGCGTCGACGCCTACAACGTGACCAACGTGACGACCCTAGTCTCGGCTAATCTGACTACACCCGACGGAATCGCAGTCGACTGGCTGGCGGATAATATCTACTGGACAGATACTGGACGCAATGTTTTGGAAGCCTCCCGCATCGATGGGACCTGCAGGAAGATCATTGTTGCTGATGGATTGGATGAACCCCGAGCCGTTGCAGTGGTCCCGCAGAGAGGGTATGACGGAATCCACCGAGCACTGCTGTGTAGAAATGACGATTTGAAGCTATTTTGTCCTATATTCATGTTGTATTATTATATATTACCACTATTATCATTATTATTTATCTAATGTTGCCATAATTATCACTATTTTACTAATTATTTATGGCTATTATCATGACTATTACTGTAATTAACTTAACTGTTACTATTGCCATTCGTGTTTTACTCATATGCATATTCTGGTATTGTAACGTAAATTCGAGTTGATGAGAAATCAGCCGATAAAAATGAACCTGTAGAAGAAGGATTAAGATATACTGAGTGTTAAAGATGACGAAAGCCCAATTCAAGTAATGATATTCAAGAAACGTGATATCCCGTGATTGTAATATCAATAGGACATCGGAAAAACGTCAGAAATCGATTTGACAGAACTGAAATTTAAAGATAGTAAATAGCTCGAATAGTGTAATTATCGTCCGTTACGTACTTGACAATTTGAAGTAAGCCCTTTTATTGAACCAAATTAACTAATTTAGTCATTCAGTTCATATGAGCCCATTTAAAGTAGAATTCCTGCATCAAGATTTGACCACAAAATGGAAAACTGAACATTCTATAAAATTATTACTGTATAATTATTAATATTATGATCAGCATTCGCAAAATATCCGGTCGTAAGTGAAAAAGGGGTGAAAACGGTATTTATAATTTCAATCTTAATCAATAGGTGGCTTTACTGGACCGATTGGGGCAACGTCTCCAAGATCGAGCGTTCCTTCCTGGACGGATCTTCGCGACAGGCCATCGTCACCACGGAACTGGGTTGGCCTAATGGACTGGCCATCGACTACGACGGCCAGCGACTCTACTGGGCTGACGCAAAGCTCGATCGTATCGAGACGGCCGATCTAAGTGGCAGTTTTCGAGTGCAGTTGGTTCACGGAGCGTCGCATCCCTTCGGATTGGCGCAGCTCGATGACTATCTTTATTGGACCGACTGGAGGAGTAAATCCATCGAAAGAGTCGATAAAGCCACCGGTAAACAGAGATCCCTACTCCGGGAGGGTCTTGATGGACTCATGGAGATTCGGGCCGTCTCCAAGAACAAGCAGACAGGACATAACCCTTGCAGCGAGAACAATGGAGGCTGTTCTCACTTGTGCCTCTACAGGGTCACCAGTTACGTCTGCGCCTGTCCTGATGCTCCCGATCCTGCTGGATGCAGTACTAGTACGTCTTTACCATTCAACTTAACCTCATATAAAACTAATGTTATTCGTTGCGTATTTCTAGCGTTGAGGGTTTGATTGGCTCTCGGAACTTTGGTCGTTAACCGTGAAGTTGAAATGAAAGTTGTATTTGGCGTAGGTATCGTTCCTGTGAAGGATGCGGGGAAAAGTTCCCTGGCGGACGATGATGTTTCAAACTCGCCCGTGAATGGGTCTTCCCGATCAGAAAGTGCCATGCATCCGTCGATGATTGTCCTCTTGATATTCGGGATCCTGTCTCTGTTCGTTCTGGTCGGAGTGCTCCTTCATAGATGGCATAGGCGTCGCTTCCAAAACTGTAAGTCATTTGGGTGACCAAGTTTCCAGGTCATCTGCTAGACCAGTCGCAAACTGGGCTTGAATTCAGCTTTAGAGTAAAAGTAAATCAATCGAGTAATATATAATAATAATAATTAATAACAATAATAATATAATAAGACTGAATCAGTAATTAGTAATGGACGTTAGGATTGATTTTGTTGCATTGAACAGGTGGTCCTCTTGAGCCGCAGCAAGTCTCGGTGCTGACTTTCGCCAACCCCAATTATTCGTCGTCAGTTCCCGATGTTGTGGTAGCCGACAAGAAGACCTTCTCCTGGCAACGCTGGAAATACGATCGCAACCAGGAGCGTGTTTACGATATCCAGGTAAACTATCCCTCGGAACGAATCCAACTTCGATGTCGGTATAAAAGTGAACTGTACCCGACACTCTTTCCTTGGCGCCGTGTTCCAGTAGTTACCGATTTATTTATTAACTCACTTGATTAATTAACTACCTATTCAATTAGTGATTAGATTTTTTACTTATTTATTTATTGATTGATTGATTCTTTTATAGGAAGACAAGCAAAGTCATCTCGAAGCAGCGTCGCTGATACCACACAGCTTGCCTCCGCCGGAAGCAGAAGTGGATCTGGAAGTGGAGACGGACATTGTGGAGACTTCGTCGCCTGGTCCTACTCCGTCGGGAACTCCTCCGCCGACTCCTCCCAAGAGGCTCGATTCCATGTGCATGTGAATAGAGGCGACACAAGGAATTGTCCCCTTTGTTTATCAACGGGGAGGAAAAAATTCACTGTATAATTCGGATTTGATATACAGCAGTTCTGTGATGACGTAATCTCTCAGCAGGGGGAATAGGCCCTTGGATATACAAGTCAAGGTTTTTTTTTGTAAAATGAAAATAAGCCTGTCGCTGACCCGATTTAACCACCAGAGAATTCGTGTTTTTTTTCCCTGTAAATAACTTTATTTTGATTTTTTTTTAAATTCATTAACTTGGCATCATTTTTTGTGTGTAATTTTTAACGAGAAGATTTTATCGTGCCAAATACTTGTCCAGATTGGAGGAGGAAAACGGTGTTTTTTTCATCATTTTTTTTCCCAGTGATGGATATCAAGTTAAAGCTTCTCAAGTTGTTTATTTTGTAATTTTTTTTAATTAATTTTTTAAACAGATCAAAACACGTGTTATTTGTCTCGATGTAGTGGACAAGCACAACGCACAACACAGACGAGGAAAATGGCCTAGTCGTCAAAAGATGGAAGAGACGAAAAAGAAAAAAAACCTCTATGTCAAATTAGTAACGTGTGTGTTTGTTAACAGCCATTCCGGTGGTTGTGATGGAACCTTGTGCTAAAAGCTCCGTTGTTGACCGGGAGGGCGAAAACACAAACGACCCTGGAACTGATCTACTTTGGCAGCGCGGCTGGCTCACTGTTGTTTGATGGAGTCCTCGTTTTACTCACTGAAGACAGAAAAAAAGAGGAGAAAAAGACACGCACCTATTTGCACTGCCCGTGTAGTTTTATCTTCCATGTTTCAGTCTGTAACCCAACAGGGCCAGCTGTATTTATATTCTGAAACTCTGTTTCCATCATCTGATTCATCGAGAAATAAAAAGAGGCAACAAGCTTTCGATTTCGACTGTTCATTCCCGTTTGTACATCACGAAATATCACAGCATTCGCCTCGTGGTTTTTAGTTTCCATTTTAAAGTTAAATTTATAATATATTATAACCGTTCACTCAACTTCTTTTCTGCTCGATTAGTCAAGCTTTCGCTGTCGTCGCTCTTCTGTTCCTGGTGAAGAGGATCGGTCTAAAGAGTCGGTGGCAGGGATATCAACACAGGCCAATGAACGACGCCTAGGAAGGAACGATGGAGCGGAAATGTAGATCTATTGACACGGCAGAATGCGTCATTCCTGAATCTCTTCAAGTTGCTATAGTGATCCCACCGACACAGGATCAAAATGAAGAAAACGTGACCTCCCCCCAACCTCCTCATCCTCCTCCTCTAGTGAGCTGCTTCCCAGAAAAACCTCTTTGTACACACAGAATAATCGAGGACTTTTATCGAGTCTTGAAAGACACGGAACGAACTCCCCGTTCTGATCACTAATACCATGTAAACCCGGGGAAAAAAGTACAAGGTAATGTAAATCTTATTCAACAATATAAAAAACAGGCAACGAGATAGCTACATGGGTAGATGGATAGACAGATGGATGGATAGATAGATAGCTAGATAGCTAGATGGATAGATAGATCGTTAGACAACTAGATAGAAAGACCGATAGGTAAGTAGATAGACAGACACACAGATATATAGATAACTTCGGCAGACCGATAGATAGATAGATAGATCGTTAGACAACTAGATAGAAAGACAGACAGAGAGGTAGACAGATAGATCGTTAGACAACCAGTTCAACAGACAGATACATAGATAGAGATAGGTAGATGATAGACAGATCGTTAGACAACTAGATAGAAAGACCGATAGGTAAGTAGAAACAGTCAGATACAGAGATAATTAGGCAAACCGAAATATCGAAAGATAGATCGTTATACAACTAGATATAAGATCGATAGATAAATAGATATATAGATAGATAGATAGACAGACAGACAGGTAGATAGATAGATAGATAGATAGATAGATAGATAGATAGATAGATAGATAGACAGTTAGATAGAAAATAGATAGATAGATAGACACGCAGATACTTAGATACAGATAAAGACATTCACACACTTAGGAAGATCCACGGACAAAAGCCCAACATTCAGCGAGGGGCTTCCACACAACCGATCGAACTGTTTCCAAAGCTGAATACTCTTAACTTCAACTCGATGCGTAGTGCGACGCGTGCACGTATGGCGATCGAAAACGCGGCGAAAGCTATTGACGTGATTCTGCGAGCAAGTAATCTGCAAACAAGAGCGAGAGCATTTCATTGCTGTTGATCGTCGCTGCCGTGTCAATATTTGACCGGTCGGCAGTGGATGTTTGATCAGCCAGCCAAACGGGCGACCCGTAATCTCCGCTCGTTCCTCGTCTTCCTCAGCTGCTTTCCAGCGGCGCCCAATCTTTTCCGCAATACCACCAGCTCGACTAGAAAACCAAATTATCTTTAATATGAATTACTTATATACTATAATAATAGTCTTAATAGTCTTGCACATCAATCAACTAGGTCGAGAGTATGTCTGTTACGTAACTAAAGTGAATCTACGCTACTGTTATGACGATGACGTGTAACGTTTAACAGGTTTCTTTCTCGCAGGATTGGACAGTCGATATTGTGTCGATGCACCAAAAAATTTACGGTCTGAAGAGAAAGCGGGAAACGGAGAGAAGGGAAGAGGAATATACAAAAAAATAGATCAAAGAAAAATACTTGATGCGGGGGGGATTGGTGGTCGAGGCTCTAGCGAGATTACTGGTGGATTTAGTCACTTTCATCACCATAGTTGAGGATTTGAGGGGGGGCTTAGAGCTCTTTATGAATTATTCACCAGGACCGAAGAATGCGCTAATCCTTTCGTACTGTGCCAATATATCGACACGGCCACTGTATTAAATTCTAACAAGTCTACCATAAAGTTAATTATAAGTGTTATAATTTTAATCATAATAATACATGTACAATATATATATATACAAGACTTGTAGAGTCCCCCGGTGCAAAATCCAGCACTAATTCAATGAGTTAATGAGTGAATGAATGAGGGAATGAACTCTTGTGAATATGCAGTACCTATGACTCAATGACTCAATGATTCACGGTCTAATTGAACGAGTCATTGAATGAATGGATGGTGAATACATGAATGAGTTCTAATAGACATGCAGTACCCATGACAATGACTCAATGATTCATGGTCTAATTGAATGAGTCAATGAATGAATGAATGAACTCTTACAGATATGCAGTACCTATGACTCAGTGACTCATGGTCTAATTGAGTGATTCAATGAATGAATGAGTGGAAGAATTCTTGCACTTCAGCACAAAATTGATTTATGAGTGAATTAATTCTTCTAGATATGCAGTACCTATGACTTAATGACTCAACGATTCATGGTCTAATTGACTGAGTCGATGAATGACATTATTGAGTGAATAGATATGCAATACCCATGACTCAATGACTCATTGACTTAATGATTCACGGACAAATGAATGTGTCAATGAATGAACGAAATCTTACAGATATGCAGACCTTTGACTAAATGACTCAATGATTCATGGAATAATTGAAATGAATAAATGAATGAATTCTTACAGATATGCAGTACCCATGACTCAGTGAGTCAGTGACTCAATATTTCATGGTCTAATGGAATGAGTCAATGAACGAATGAATGATGACGATTAGGTGAATGAATTCTTATAGATATGCCATACCTACGACTCAATGACTTAGTGAATCATGGACTAACTCAATGATTCAATGAATGAATTAACGAGTGAATAAGTCGTACCGGACCTCCGTTAATCAAGTCACTATCTCATTTGTATGACTCATTTCCTTCATAATGAATCGGATATGACGCAAGACTACTTCAAAATGAGACATCGTTTTATTCAATTGACTGGATCCTTGACTCATATGTCCCCGGCAAAGTTTATTGTCCCGGCAAGTTCTGACGGGAAAAAGTCAAACGTGTCGTAACGTCGACTTGCGTGACTTGCGTGACTCTCTAATGCGGTCATGAAACTTTTAATATCTGCGGCATAACTGTCACTGAGTTAAGTGGTTAACTACTGACTAATCGATGTGAAATTCATCCTTATTAGAAAAAAAATAGGATAATAGATAAAAACCCTATGGACAGCACGGGGGGAAACTTAAATACTGTTAGCTTTTGGGTTTTAAGTAGGTTTCTATTTAACTGAACAAAGTCGATAGGGCCTGAGTATATACGAAACCAATATTGATTGTCGTTTCTATGCTGTGTGGCGTTTTATATCGAGGGCCGTGCTTTCAGATGTAGTCGACCACGTAGAAGGATATTGCACATATTCATAGCAGCTTTACCAATTTCCTGTTTCAGCAGAGGGATTTTTTCTACCCTCCAACACCCCCCACCCCCGTGGCTTTGTCAGCAGATATGTAAAGTATAGTAAAGGATAGTATAGCACAGTACGCGTACAGTATAGTACAGTCTAGAGCAA
>JAIQCU010001858.1:0-15469 GCA_022114935.1 Leptestheria dahalacensis
AAACCCAGAATTGGACTTGATAATTTCATTCAAAGTCAGTAATGATAATCTAATTAATCAAAATCTCGATATATACTTGTATAGGAGATGACCCATCAGCGTCGATTTTCCAGCATCAACGTGTCCAACGACAACCAAGTTGAGCAGGGCTTTGCTAGAACCTCTCTCCTTGGCGTACTCGGCAGCAGCATCGACCCGAACTTCCCGCGGTCTGTTTAATGAACGCTATAGTATATAAGCCAACATCTTATTACTTGAAAATTAATACCTAGCCGGCGTTTTGGGCGTAGCAGGAACGACAGCTTCCCTATCTGCTGGAGAAGTCGAGCGCAAAGCAACAGTTGGTGTTTTCAAAGACTCCATCTGCTTAGCTGCATCTTCGACACCCTTTTCTGAAATACATCAAGCAAATTGGTCTATAAAGAACCGTAAAGGTTAGCCCATCAGCTTCTTGAAAGGTTGTTTTTTTTTTAAAATTAAATTGTACTAAAAACAACATACTGAACAGACGTTTGGTTTCAAGAAAGATTCGGGATAGTGAATTTTAGTCGGATTTCTTAACCAAGTTATCCAACTGTTCATGTTGAAACAGATATAGATATTTATCTGTAACGGTCTTATCTATGTCATTTGAAACTATATATCCTATACCTTGTGCTAGGTTTCCCGATGGAACGCAGAACCCCGTTGAAGCCACAGTCCTGCTACTGACCGTCACCACGCGGACAGGCGTCGCTGCGGGCGTGACTACCGGCGTGGAATCTGCATCTAAAGCTGCTATTTTTTTTTAAATATAATTTATCCATAAAATTTCATGGACTTAAACAATATACACTTATATTAAAATAACACATATAAATCAAACTATAAATCGAAACCCTTGTATTGAAAACGTAATTTCTTAACTTATATTAAGAAGCAAAAGAACGCACACACCGTTAGGCTATTTTAGGTAAACCCAGCTTGTTCTTGATTACATCATCCGGTGACGGAGTGTTAAAAGAGAAACGTGCAATATCGCCCTGGTATACGGGATCTCGCAACCGAACGTTGCTGAATTGGATTCTCTCCGGTTCGCGAATACCCGGAGAACAGATAACACGGCCGAGGTAAGACGGATGCTTTCGTCTCAACTCGCTTTGAGCCGGACGACAGGACGATTCTAAGGCTGATCGGGATGTTAAACATAGTTTCCGAGTTTCTTTTTCAAGACTTTGTACTTGTGTTTTAATGGAAGGCTTAGTCAGATTGATTTTAGCAAGTTCGGCAAGGCTGGGCTTCATTTTGGGCCCCGCTGGTGGTCTCGGCGTTTGATTTGTGCTTAAACGCGAAGCGGCTAGCTTTTCTAATGCGGAATTTGACGCTGTACCCGTCCCCGCAGAGGCTAATCTTAAGCTGGCTAACTGACTCAAACTGGGTTTAACGCTGCTGTTAGTAGGTGTAGGTGCATTAGGGCGGTTATCTTACCTTAGCAGATGGCGAGGCGGTTAATGGCACAGTCCACGGGGGAAAAAGATAAAAAAAAAAAAAAAAACGCCTGACGTTTAGGACCAGCAGCAATGAAATTGCATATCGTAATTGTACCTTTCGAGGAAGTCGCCTGCGTTTCGCGCTTTGCGGCTGTGACTTTCAATGGTGTTCTGTTCAGCAGCATGTTGATGGCCCTTTCGATGTCAAAGTTGCTCACCAGGACGGCGTCGACTGCCGATTGCTCGGAACAGGCGTCCCCCAGACGGTCCCGGATAGCGTCAAGGCACGAGTAAAGCTGAGCTTTTTCCATGTCTCCCAAGGGTGGTAAGTTGACAGCCGAGTCCTGACGTTTCAACGTGTGTGCCTGAAAGGACAAAACAATTGACGTTTGTGATGGTGGTGACCTTACGTGCGGAAATGGAGCTGCACGACATTACCCCTTCGTCATCCAAGTCCTCTTCATTCTCTTCCTGAATGTCTTCTTCGCTTCGCAGGTAGGCGGACATCTGCAGAGACTGATCCCTGTCGTACATGAACTGAGCTGCCACACATGATAAAAATTATTAGCATAAAACATTTAAACGGTCACTCCTCATTCATGAATCAAAGCAATAATATTGATTATTATAATATTATGGATTACAGCTTTATAATGGCATTCGATTAATTTATCAAAAGCCAGCCCGGTAATTACACTCGCTGCTTACCAACTGACGGAGAGGTCGCGTAGTCGTCCTCCACAGAGTGACCGTAGACTTCGTCGTATTCGTCGTATTCTAATTAAAGAGAAAATATTTGCTAATTTCGTTAAATGTAATGACAAGACCTTTCCTTTCCGTTTCAGCTTAATTCACTATAACATACTCACACAACAAACTGCATAATGGAGGATATCTCACTCCAATACTTTCAAATCAACTTAACGAAAACTTGCTTATCATACAAATATATACTAACCATCATCGTAGTTCATACTACGAACATTCCTATGGCGTGACATTCTAGCTTTTTTTAATTATGCCGATACTGTTCTCACGACAAACAAAAACGATCACAAGGACCGTGCGAGCAAGATGCAGGCCGCCATTTCTGACTCTTTGACACGCCATCTAGCGGCGAGATATTCCATTATTTGCCATTTTGACATTTGGAAAGTGGAACTTGAGTTAGTTATGCGTGTAGTATAATTCACGTTCATGGTTTAGTACATCAATGCCAATTGTTTATTTAAATTATATATGAAATACTATGTTAATAAGAAACATTCGCATATTTCGAAGTAGGCTCGGCGAAGCAACCGTAACTTAGGATCGAATCTGCCGTTCGACAAAATTTCGCGCGACACCAATGAGGTGAAACAACAAGTAAAATCCCTCAAATAATGTCTATTTTTATTTAAAACCATCTAACAAGTACTGACACTACCATTTAACAGTTAAAGCGTTTGTAGTTTTCGGGATGGCTTTAAACGACGTTCGGAGCTTCTCACGCGTTTCTTCCTCCGTGCTTTCCCCCATCCATCTTTTAGAAACCAGCAAAGCAGATTCCGATAAAGGTGCTAAGCGTTTAGGTACCGATGCGTGAATGTCTTCAATCTTCCTGATTAGCGACTTGGCGTCTGAACTGGCTTCGGGCCGAAGCTGGGCACCTCCATTCAAACAGCCTGTTTTTCAAAATACGCATTACTTTATGACAAATACTTTGAATTTATAATTTTTTATTGTAATTTTTTATATATTAGACTTGTTTTTATAGTTCGTCTTAGTATTATGAACCTTAAAAAACAAAATAAACGTGACCAAGGACTTGCTATTTATAATGAATTACTTATTAAAGTTAATTGCTCAAGTATTTATTACTAATTATTTATTATTTAAGCATTTGAATGAAATTACCTGAGGGGCATGCCATGACTTCCACGTAATCATAAGCACATTTCCCTCGCTTCAGTTTCTGGATCAAGTTCTGAATGTTACGGAAACCGTTGGCTACCGCGCTCCTCAAAACGACCGCGCCGTCCTTTTCCACTACAGCTTCCAGAAGATCCGCGTTTCTAATTCAACAAAAACATAATATAAAAATCAAATTTAAAAATAACTGAAATAATACAAGAATCATATAAAATAAAACTGAGTTGTAAATTATACCTCGTTGGTTTGAAAGTGATATCTGTGAGATCTACACCAAAGAGCTCCTTGGCAGCAAAAAGGGTCACGTAATGGGCAAAACCTCCTGATCCGGAGCCCATTGGTAAACGGAACACCTGCCCTTGACTGGACACTGCGGGACCGGGAAGTTCATCGACACCGCCGTCGTCGAGTTCCATGAAGTTCAGGCCAAGTTCCTCTAGCATCAACTCAATTTCCACTTTTTAAAAAAATCGAATGAATCATTCTAGTGCGTTACTGAATCCCTGGTTTGAAGGTAGATAGAATAGGTAGTTAAATTTAATTAACCTCGATTCAAATCACTTTGCATGAACCTATACAAAAGAATATTTCCTTGTCTATGGTTCTTACTTTATTTTGACGGTACAACTAATACGATTTCCGTGTAAACAATCAAATTAAAAACCTGATTGCTTCTTTACCCGGAGTGATGACAATGTCGATTTCATCCCCTCTGGACGCCTCCAGCTTCTTGTCAAAACACGGCATCAGAGTCACATGCCGGACAGCGGAATTCAGTTCAGTTGGCATGAGATCTCTGACTAGGGTTCCCATGATCTGCTGCGGCGTTTTAATCTCGCTCAGGTAAGGCAGCGCCCAGTCCCCGTGTGTCTTTTCTGCATAGCAGACCCAACCTGCATATCAAATTTAACTGTTATTTGAACGTCGTTTCTTACGTTATACTAAATTTTTTTCTTGAACAATCGGTACCAAATTATAAAGATAAAATAAATTTGATAAAAAAAACAAATGTTGGGTAATTAGTAAACAGCCGAACCAACTTTACCATTAATTTTTTAATTACTTTTTAAGTATTTAAACATTTACAGCTTACCGGGGCAAGCAGACGCCAGTACAGGTAGCGACTTCTTATCTGCCTCCTTGTTTCTGAACCGACGGACAAAATCTCTCGCGCACTCGGCTAGGCTCAGTTGAGAGGCGACATCAATATTGAACACTCTGGCAGCTCCAAACTTCCGAAAAAGACCTACACGAATTGCAATTTATTAACTAGGAAAACACAACTGCAAATTATGTCATTCTTTATGGAATTTATATTCATAGATTATTTAATAATTTGTTATGTAATTGTTATTATTTTGCAAAATGTTATTCAAATTATTTAACGTAAAGGCTAAATAAAGGATCGTATTGTTTTCAACACCTGCTAGTTTTCTTTGAGCTTCGTCTGGCGTCAAATTGAATCGCGTCGCAAACGACAGAATGGGCTGCGCCGAGAGGGTGACGATAACTCTGTACGCTTCTTCGTCCGCCTTTTGCAACAGTTTGAGTGCCTCCATGTGGTTCTGCTGGCCGATTAGCACACTTTCCGCGGAAGTGATGCACCCGCTGCACGCCAGACAGTCGTTCAGCGATATCTTGGCTTTCCCGAGCTTTTCAGTCTTCGAACCCTGTTATTTTTAATTTTAATAAATTATCGGGGATCCTGTCTCAGAAGTCATACCTCCACTTGATAATAGGCGCCGTCCTCTGCGATTCGGATCTTTGCTGTGGCGTTGGTGGGGGCGGTTTTCTCAACTTTGACGGGCTTGACACATTCCTGCAGAATTCCATTTTTATTTTTGAAAGAAACTGAGATTTCAACTTTACAAAGGTTCCGTATTCATGGTGATTGGTGATAGGAAAATGGGGAGCACTGTATAGTAACTATATTACAGCTATACATTTTATAATATTAATAAGGAGACAGTTGTTAAGGTTGTGAATTTACAAGGTACAGAGCTTAATTATAATTTGTATCTAATTTGATGAGGTTGATGTTATTAGGGTTATTATTATTATTATTATTAGGGGATCAGGGTTGATGATAGTTGAAATGGGCAGAGATATGAAGAGAGGGCAAGCATAACATAACGTGCTCTTTTTAATTTACCCCCAAATGCCTTAAGATACGTAACATATACAAGATTTGAATCTAATTAGATGTTAGATAATATATTTACTTGAGACGGAGCGATGAAATCGTCTAAATCAGTTAACTGCAGAATTCCGCTGAATTTTGAACTTGCCATTTTGGACACTGAAAACGATTGTTTTGATTTCTCGATTCGTTTCGTCAGTTGCCCGAATCCAGTGTTGTCAATTCGGTTAAACGTCAGAAAGGTCAGGTAGGATATTAATTATTCAACACTTGCATTATGTATGTTGGCAGCACTTGACTAGTTTATATTATAGAGTTCTGAGTTTAAACTCCTCTAATGAATGGCCAAGGCTACCCTCGAGGACGGAGAACCACTTAAGAAGAGCGCTATACACAATAAAATATATACATAATAGCATATTAATAATATATGTAACACTATATCAAAATTTGAGTTAATACAATAACACCAATAGATAGTTAGATAATTATATATTTTAATGTAAAAAAATAAAAATGAAGTGTTATACAGTGTTTCGTCAACACATAGGCGTGGCTGTTCGCGGCTAATTTTGACGTTTTTTGTCAGTTTAGAGCGAGATCAGAACGGATATAGATTTAAAAAAATGCCTGTAGGGAAGATACCTCAATGTTGACATATCATGAACACCTAGTGCAAAAATTAAGGTTCTTGCTGGGGAAAGTTATCAGTGTATTGCTCGCACGTTTTAAAAGAAATAGCAGCCCAGAAAATATCAAGTGCAGAACTTGAAGTGCACGACATATTCATAGTTTCGTTCAAATCAGTTTGTTCGTTTCGCCACGATAAAATTCGAAAGTTAAAAAAATAGCCATGTTTCCCGCCATCCAGAACCCTTCTTTTTCTGCTCTAAAATGTACTTTTTCCTTGTAGTTGTCTGTCAGTTAGGAAATCAATAGCACCACAAGAGGATATTCTACCGATAGATTAATCATCCTTTAGCATTTCGTTTCTAGTAATTTTGGTTGGTTTATCATTTGGTGATTTAAATTTCAAGAATTTTCATACATTCCAAAATGCTGTATTTAGGGCAACACAGAAAGTACAGCAACCCGACGTGCGAAACAAGTGTGCCAGTTTATCGATAAAGCTTGAGCTGCTCTTGAAGGTCATCGATGCTCGTGTCGCCAAACGTGCCCGACTGCTTCTGAAGAAGTTCGTATATTGCAGATAGCTGCTGGGTTTGAACTCTATAAAAACAGAGCAATTCATTATCCAACTGGAAATGCAAGGAAATTTGATCGTAGTACCTGCGTTCCGTTTCCCGCTGCTCCTCGCTGAGGCTGTCCTCGATTTTTTTAGCCAGCAGCTGTGGCTGTCTTTTCAATAAGGCATCAAACTCTTCTTTAACGACATAGTTGTCGGCTGCTTCCTTGCTTTCCAAGAAGACTTCATAATACAGAGACAGAGCGACGGCAAACAGTGATAGCAAGAAAGTGATAACATAATATCCCGAAGTTGTTTCCCAAATGGACAGCAGAGCCTGCCATAAGTTACTCATGGTGTCCCCTGTAACCAAACTTGCGTTAACTTGACGGGCAGTGATGCTCTCTGCGCTTGGCTTCAGTTGCGAGAATCTTTGACAAGCTGTCGCAGTCTGCGGTGTCTCCGTGGTATATTTTCTGCTCGAGGTGATCCTCAACTTTCTGCCTCAGTGATTCGAAGATGGGCACGAGATTGCAATCTTCGCGTATCGCCTTGCCAATCTTGCGTATTTCTGGCCTGTTGAGTCCACTGTCCAGGTAGATTTTCTCTGGTGCGCCAAAATCTAGAAAAGTCTTGAAACAGTAACGTGCGAGCTCTCTCTTCTTTTCAGGGTCCTGCGTCCTGTTGAGTTCCTGGATGTGGCACCAGACGTCCCAGTAGTTGCCCAGGTCGCGGTTTTTCAGATAACAGGAAAAGAATTTCAAGCAATCCTCCTTGAGTGACACGAGAGTCCTTAGATTGCTGGCCGTCTCCAGTTCTTTTAACGACTTGTCAGATATGCCATACAAGAGAGTCTCAAGTTCGTTCATCGCCATTCAACCCGTCAATGAACCTAAACCCAAGTGTATATCTTCAGCTTCATGTGTTATGCCCCTGCACTATCGAAGAGTTTTGTGGTAACGTTACCTAATAATACAAGTTCAGAAGTAGTAACTTTTATTGTAGGAAATTCGTCATCCTTCTGTTATGTTCAATATTCGATAGCAGCTCTATTGAAGGTTGCTGCTAAACAGCGACCGCATGGTTCAACGGCAGAACGCACGGACCCTTTCCTAACCTGATTGGCCTAGTACTTTAATTAATAAGGAAACCGGCCAAGCAAATTACTTCCTCTAATTTGAGGTTTAACTTAGACGCTGCCTCCGGTATTGCATACTCGAATGGACATACAGATATATAATAATACCCTAATACCAATAATATGTAGCGTGATAACTTAAGTAGGTTAATTGTTACATTCACAGCCTGTTAGTTGTTGTTATATACACAGCCTGCAATTCGCAAGCCATGCTTTCACCAACTCATCAAACAAGAATGTACTTTAATTAATTTGCTTTTAATTTAATCTTCTAACGGCTCACCAGGAATCAGCTGTACAAACCGATGACGAGGATACGAATGAACATATAAGCGTGACGCGATAATGCTTTCTAGCGGGATAAGATGTGCCTGTAAGTAGGAAGCGTTTCCTCCGCTTGCTGTTAGATCAAACGTTATAGACACTCTTGATGAAATCGTAAAAGATCTGTTAACCTTCGGTTCCTCTTTCGTACTTGCTGCCAAGTACAAGTCATCTTAGCTAATTTAATTACACCGCATTTTCCTAGTTTAGTATGGATATAATTTGTTATACGTCCCTGCAAAGCGGCTTGCTGGACAAGTGTATATACAGATGGGTACGTAGATACTTACATAGGTTACGTATGTATTAGTCTTATTGTCGGAATCTAATTTAGACAGCTAGATAGAAAGGATAGATAGGTAGGCAGGAAGACAGATAAGCAGACAGGCAGTTAGATAGGTAGATAGTTAGTTGGACAGCTAGAAAGAAAGTTATAGATACAGAAATAGATAGATAGATAGATAGTCAGATACGGATAACGTATAATAGACAATACTTTACTAAGTTTCTTCGCAATGTTGGACTTGTTATACTGCTTTCGCTCGCCTAGTGTTTTATTGGTTGAAATAACCTAATTGAGAAGCGCCTAGTTCTTGAAAATTTACATGAGTTGCAGTAATTCGTGTCATTTTAAGTACTCTTAAAGATAGTATTCCATCAGCACGCTACCTTCAAAACATAGTGCAGCAAGCAGATTTTAAAAGATCTACTTCAAAAAAGCCCTTAAGCTTCGGTGGATGCATGCTATTCCCTTCTTAAATTCGACAATAAAGAACTTAAAAGAGTGCCGGACGTAGTAAAAGGTTATATCAATATATTTGCCAGGAATATAGGTCAGCTGTGGCGCGACGCAATCGATATAACCAGGTCTCGTCTTCTAAGGCACTAAGACTCGCGGAATTGATACTAAAATTTACTTATCCATAGCTGATTATCTCTTTGAATGTCATCTTAAAATACAAGTGTTTCATTGGATGAATCAATGAAATTGGCCAGATCGCAAAGTCTCGTTAAGTTACCTAATGAAGAATGAGGTTATATAGTTAGCTGGAGCTTTTTGTTAATTCTGTCATGTGAAATACTCGATACAAACCCTATTAAAATTACTATAAAGCCCATCAAGCGTAGCGCACATGTTCGGGTTCCGATAAATGTCGCGGTGTGGTTGTGTATCGTGTTTGTTTTCCGTTACGCAAAATATTTCCCTGGTGATAACGGACGGGAATTTTACGAATTGGAGTGCGGCAGCAAAACAAGAGTTACAGTACTTGGGGGCACAATTCACTGGATCCCTGTTCTTCAATGCTCTGTGACTTGCGCTGTTGACGGAGGACTCGCAACGAGACCCTTGGCAGCGCAGTGAGCAGAGTTACCTGAACCCAAGTGGTAGCTGTGTCGATAAGGTGCTAGGTTTTTTTAGCTTTAGGGGTAAAATCTACAAGTAGGGAGAACAAAGTTAACCTAGCTAGTGCAGCTGTAGTTTCCGGTATGTTAGTCAATCTAGTAGCATAATGAACAGCACGATGGGTTCATAAAGAACAGCGAGGCTATCCGAAAAAACAGACTTTCGTTAACACTGGTGGCCCTTAAATGGGATTACTGTGCGTTACGGTGGATTATTAGCAAACGTCAAAATTAACACAATAAAGGTCGTAATGCCGGGGGGAAGGCGGGGTCTGGTGGCCCCCCAAAACACCTTCTTGGAGAACATCATGCGTCGTTGCAGTCAACAACGTAAGTCATATTTTGCATGGCAACATGCGACAGTCGATATGTATACAACGCCAGCTAGTTTTCTTTTCCCCGTCAGAGACTGTACAAATGATCAGTTTACGTATAGGTAGTGTTCGTAGTTACTGCAGAGTATTCGTGTTTCGCATCGGGCGGGTCACCCAAATAGGCGTAATGAAGCAGGAAAGAGGGGGAGAGGACTTGGTTATTTGTTAGCCGTTGATGCAATAGAAAACTCACAGGGAGGGTTTTGATCCGCAAGGGACGGGGGAAAAACAGAGGTGGAGCTCTCGGTCTAAAGCTTGGGGAGAGGGGGATATGGATGGATATGGCGCACGTGGCTTTGTGTTTCAGTGCCAGGCCACAGGCTTCCCTAGCATGTATTGATTTTCCATGGCCGCGCCGAGCGGCACTGGAGATCCTTGCACGTTTCACGTCCCTTAAGCATGCATTGCAACATATGCACACGGCTCTCTCTCTCTCTATCTTCGACAAAACACGGGCCAAACGAGGAGGAAGCAAGAAAGGAACGAAGGGCGAAAACAAGCAATTACCTAATTCATGCATCTAACCCAAAGTCAGTTCAGGTTTCTGGTATCGCATCGATTGGCAGCACACGACCCGATGAGCGATTCATCATGAATACATGCCTGCAAATAACGAGCTGTTAACCATACGCTATATGCAACCAACACAAGCCATGGCATGCATGCAACGGAATTAGCTTGCTGATCCCGTACGAGAGCCATCTTTCTTCCCAGGGCTCCCGTAATTACAAGAGTGATACGTGTTCCTTTTTGTATGATTACATCTTGCCCATGATTTCCCCGCTGTTTAACAGACATGATCGAAAGCTGAACTACATAGTGGTAGAAAGCCTCGATTCAGCGAATACAGTTTCACTATCTTGAGTTGCATGTAAATAAAATGCCCTTTTCAGCGTACTGAATACTATTGTTATACTGAAACAGCGGACAGCAGTTTCCTCCTGGCAAACGCTCAAATAGTCGACTATCCAATCGTGTACTGCAACGAATCCTTCTGCAAGATCTCCGGTTACAACAGAGCAGAGGTAGCATTCGGTACTAATTGGTTTCAAAGCACACAGGTCATCCTAACTGGAATTTGGTATCAGGTGATGCAGAAGTCATGCCGCTGCACTTTTATGTGCGGCGATATGACAGACAGGGAAACCGTGGCGAGGATTGACGATTGTCTCGATACCTACAAACAAGATCAGTTCGAGATTCTGCTGTACAAAAAGAATCGTAAGTTACTGAATTCGTCGAATGAGCGTATTAAAAGGTAAGTATACCGTATACCCTTGCGTACCTAGGAACGCCGTTGTGGCTCCTGCTGCAGATAGCTCCCATCAAAAACGAACGCGACGTGGTTGTGCTATTCCTCTGTACCTTTCGTGATATAACAGCATTGAAGCAGCCCATCGATACGGAAGATTCCAAGGGTGAGATCTAATCGTCCTGTTTACTGTACCATGTTAGTCCCATTACCAAGGGCCTTTCTTTACCCTACCAATGTTTACCTCTCGTCATGGCGGCCATTATTAATATGTTACGTGCTAAGCAAAGCATTTGGTCGCCTGCTAATTGGCTTTTTTGTCCACTTTAGCAGGTCTGAGTAAGTTTGCCAAACTAGCTCGATCCGTAACCCGAAGCCGATCCGTGTTGGTCTCTCAGTTCTCGTCCCATTTACCTGCAATAAAAGATTCCAAGCAATCCAACTTTGCACACGTAATTTGTTGACTACCTTCTACTGCAAGTGAAGCCAAGTGAGGCAAATGGCTTTTGTCTTTGCAGATGATGAGTCTAAACGCCGACATACTACCTCAGTATCGACAAGAAGCTCCAAAGACACCTCCCCACATTCTGCTCCATTATTGCGCATTCAAAGCTTTATGGGACTGGGTCATCCTTTGTTTAACCTTCTACACGGCCATAATGGTTCCCTACAACGTAGCGTTCAAAAACAAGACTTCGGAGGACGTCAGCCTGCTTGTGGTCGATTCCATCGTCGACGTCATCTTTTTCATCGATATCGTTCTCAACTTTCACACTACCTTCGTTGGCCCTGGTGGTGAAGTCGTTTCCGATCCCAAAGTTATACGAATGAACTACCTGAAAAGCTGGTTCATCATCGATTTGCTCTCCTGTCTGCCGTACGATGTTTTCAACGCCTTCGACCATGACGAAGATGTAAGTACGCAGTGTAGCGACGGAAACTACGTTGATGATGTAAGTAGCAGACGAGCAAGTTTTACGACACCAGATACTGTGCAAACACATCAGCAGTGGCCTTGCTCCACTTTTACTTCATTTTCATACTGAAATTCAGCACTAGTTTCCTTATGTACAGTGGTTCACGTAGGGCAACATAACTTGGGGAGATTTCCCAACTCTCGGGATTAGTGATTAGTTTGCCTGACGTTTCGAAAAACTAGATTCACACTTTCCGTAATGAGCTTTTTTAGTTATGAAAACTAAGAACTCTTCCTACCAAGAAACTTGACTCTTCTGCTCATTAAAGATGGTTATGCCATTAAAGGCGTACAATCTAGACAGAAAAAGGGGTTTCGAATGGCGAGGAATACAGTTATATCTTAATCTTCAGGATTTTATTTTGGCGAAATTAAGAGACCGATGTCAATGAAACCTTATTAGTGTGTTAAGTGCTATCGAGTCTACATGAAGTATTTTTTGGGCTGCGTTATCTAAGGAACTGTGGGAGTTATAAACAAATTATCTTTGCCAGCAAGGACCCTTTTTTCAAACTCTATATAGACTGTACGTGCAAACTGCTCTTTGCCAGGAGATTCAAAGCTGTAGGGATTGATGCCGGTTTCATTACTGGGAAGTTACCAGTCACTCTTTGCACATGTAGATATTGTGTTCTGTCAATTCAACCAAGTTTGCTGTGACAGTCTTTGTGTACTTGATATGTGGAATTCACTCGTCTTACGACTACACTTTTGCAGTGGACAATGCTTGCTCACCGACAGAGTTATTTGTATCTTTGTCCATCAGTTACATTAACACAACTCCCGATAGCGTGTTTCTTAAAGGCTTCACGTTCTACATAGGGGATAGGAAGCCTATTCAGCGCCCTAAAAGTGGTCCGTCTGCTGCGATTAGGACGCGTCGTCCGTAAATTGGACCGGTACCTGGAATACGGAGCGGCCATGTTGATCCTTCTCTTGTGCTTCTACATGCTAGTGGCCCACTGGTTAGCATGCATATGGTACTCCATCGGCCGATCAGACGCCGACAACGGAGTTCAATACAGTTGGCTATGGAAATTGGCTAACGTGACGCAAAGCCCCTACGCTTACGTCTGGTCGAACCATAGTAATACGCCTGAACTGGTGAACGGGCCATCGCGGAAAACTATGTACGTTACAGCCCTCTACTTCACTATGACATGCATGACAAGTGTGGGATTTGGCAACGTTGCGGCTGAGACGGACAACGAAAAAATATTCACCACTTGCATGATGATCATTGGATGTAAGCAAAACTATTATTCCACTAGAAAATAGTACCAAAACTTAGCTATGCTTTCATTTGCTTCCAATAAAAGCCTGGTTAGTTCTTACTCTTCAGTGCTATGTTGAAAAGGCCACTTAATGGCTTATAGTGATCCTAAACGTGCAGAATATATAGAATATCCTAGGTATTATAGCTCAAATTATCCCGTATATACTGTTGACAGCATGGTTTTCTAAAGCTCTGTTGTTGTTACACTGATTCGTCCTTGATTAGCTCTCCTGTATGCCACTATTTTCGGCCATGTGACGACAATCATACAACAGATGACTTCCGCCACGGCAAAGTATCACGAAATGCTGAATAATGTTCGCGAATTCATGAAACTACACGAAGTACCGAAAGCTCTCTCCGAGCGCGTTATGGATTACGTCGTCTCCACGTGGGCCATGACCAAAGGCCTTGATACCGGCAAGGTACGTATACCTGACATGTTTCCGACCTATCAAACACCTTATGGGAAGGATGGGTAGTTGGATACGTATATGAATGGATAAACAAACTAACCTAACCTAACCTATCCTAACCTATCCTAACCCATCTATCTATCCATCAATCAATCTATCTATCTATCTATCTATCTATCTATCTATCTATCTATCCATCAATCAATCAATCAATCAATCTATCTATCTATCTATCTATCTATCTATCTATCTATCTATTTATCTATCTATCTTTCTATCTATCTATCTACCTTTCTATCTTTCTGTTTATATATCTATTAATTAGGTGAATGTTGGAGTGGAATTGGAACTTAAGTTAATTTGTCTGTGGAGAAATGTACTGAAAATTAAATCTGTAAATGCTCTGTCTTTAAAAGGTCCTGAATTATTGCCCGAAAGACATGAAAGCAGACATATGTGTTCATTTAAACCGGAAGGTTTTCAACGAACATCCCGCTTTCCGGCTAGCAAGTGATGGATGTCTTCGAGCCTTGGCCATGCATTTCACCATGTCACATTCTGCTCCGGGTGACCTCCTTTACCATACTGGAGAGTCTATCGATTCTCTTTGTTTCATCGTGACGGGCTCCCTCGAAGTTATTCAGGACGAGGAAGTTGTTGCGATTCTTGGTAATCCATGATGCTTTTCCTTTAGCCTATATATAAATTAATGTTAACTAATCTTTCAACGTTATGTTATCCTTGGTGTACATGTCCGTGTGCACAGTCTAGAGCAGGAATATTTTTGTGATTTCTAAATTGTAAGATTTTATTTTAGCTGAACTAACAGACCGGTCTTAACCAAATTTTAACAGTTCATCTAGTAGTACTAGATCTACACTTAGTATTTTTTGACTAGCTATATCTTTGAAAGTGTGCAAGCAATAAGCGTTTAACTTAGCAAGAACCTTTTTTATTGCTCTAGACTGCACATTAACTGTTTCACAGGGCAGCTCCTTTAAGTATAAATTAATCGTGGCAATTAAAAAAGATTTGAATTTATGAACAGGAAAGGGCGACGTATTCGGAGATACCTTCTGGAAGGAAAGCAGCGTAGGTCAATCAGCGGCCAACGTTCGAGCCCTAACATACTGCGATCTCCATGCCATCAAGAGGGATAAGCTACTCGAAGTCCTGGACTTCTACCATGCGTTTGCAAATTCCTTTGCACGCAACCTTCTTCTTACCTATAACTTACGACACAGGGTATGTGTTCTCATATACGGTCACGCATAGCTCCACTTGGCACACAAGGATATATATATAGGTAGATAGATAAAGGACGAGGAAGTTAGCCCAAGAAGTAGGTGGCATATCCCAAACAACCTATAAGGCCATCTATAAAACT
Source organism: Leptestheria dahalacensis (assembly GCA_022114935.1). NCBI lineage: Eukaryota > Metazoa > Arthropoda > Branchiopoda > Diplostraca > Leptestheriidae > Leptestheria > Leptestheria dahalacensis. Next base: position 15,254 of record JAIQCU010001858.1, read on the forward strand.
GTTCCTATGTAGCTTAAGTATCAGGTAATAGAATAAAGGATTGCTAAGCATATATCCGGGTTCAAGAGGACGGATACACCCTACGAATATCACATGATCTGTAAAAGAACTTTGCAACTAATTGCTTTTTGTTCGTTGCAGTTAATCTTCCGTAAAGTTTCCGACATGAAGCGAGAAAAGGAGCTAGCAGAGCGACGCAAAACCGAGCCGCAGATG
>JAIQCU010001859.1:0-16125 GCA_022114935.1 Leptestheria dahalacensis
AAAAAAAAATCAACGGGGAGGGGAAGACGGAGGAAAGGGAGGAAAAGGAAAAAGGAAATGGAAAGCGCGGAGCTACAGGGGGCGAACGGGCTGCGAGGAAGAAACATCGCTAGGAAAAAACAGGAAATGACAGAGGGGCAGATCGACGTCGCCGCATGCAAAGTGGGCCTATGCAAATGACGTACGCGGACCCGCACCTGCCGGGCGATCGTGTGAGTGCAAATTGACATGGTTTTAAATTTGTGCAATAAGACACAAAAACAAAGAAGAAACAACAAGAGGATGGCTGAGTGTGCAGAGACCTAGGAGGTGGCCAGAGCGACTCGCCGGGCCGCCGCGCCTACAGACGGAAAAAGAGGATTCCGCGGAGGCGAAAGACCGCTAACAGAAACTGGGAACTTACCGCCGAGCGAGCTTTGCGTGGGGCTAAGAGGCAGGACTCACACACTTTGACCCACGGGTCAAAGCAACTTCGAACAACCCGCACGTGGACGTGTGGAGCACCCACAAACAGAGGAGAAGAGAGGCGTCGAAGCAAGGACAACGAGAACTTCGATCGCGCTACGTCGCGCTGAACGAACAACCATAGACTGCGCGACGCGCTTTGCTGAGCGTTATACGCCTTGGCTGCGTGGTTTTGTTTTAATTGCCGTTCAGCGATGTTTGTGCGGATTACCTAACGCTTCGATTCCCTGGATTTCGCTTTGAAGGGCCTGTTGACTCTCGATAACAACGTTTGACCCCTTATTGTGATTAGACTACAATCACAATATTTTAGATTCAGGATGAGTTGCTTCATTCAGCAATGCTGGCTGGAATGGGCCAATTTTTGTTCGCATTAAGTGACCGTCGCCGACAGACACAGCGTTATTTTGTCACATGTGTCTGAAGTCCATAGTTAGTTCCCACCTACGATACACTAAAGCAAAAGTAACTTCTTGCTTGCACTTCAAGTGTTTAGGAAAACTGTGTAAAAAAAAGCCTTACATTTACTACGCGTAGTTCAGCGAACAGAAGCGTCGTGCTGTGATAGACTAACCTTCACGTAAGGAACATGTGGATTGGGTTATTGTGGATTATTTAGTTGTGGTTCCTAACCATAACTTCGCCCGTAATGAACTGAGATTATGAAGAAAGCCGTTGGTGTTTCCCCCATTGAATTTTTTTCGTAGTTTATTTCAGTAAAAAAAAGGGCTTTTTCAGACTTCAGAAAAAGCACTAGTTTAATTTCTTTCAGGAACAAGTTGAAATTATGGCATTTCAACTCGTCAGTTGATAGAAAAACGATAAATGTCGTTTCTGTTGTACAAAAAAAAATCTTTTCCTACCCTACCATTTGTCAATTTCGCGCTTAACTTTCCCGTAGCAGACGAAACCGCGCAAGTCAAAGATAGCTTCAATTACTAACTTAAAATCACGATTTACGTTTAGTATCCCATGGAAATGCATGTGTTAGCCCTTGAACAGTTCGGGTCCCTAAACTATAGGAGGTGTGACGGCGTGTAATACAAACTCTTTTCTGCCTTTAACAGAGTTATATATGTCGTCTCCATTGCTTCTTTTTCGGACACGTGACTGCGGTTGGTATCGTTCTGCGGTGGAGGACGAAGAATATACCGAGATACGTCCACCCTGTGCTTCAATTCGCAAAACCTAACTATCACGCACGATGAGTACAATAATCAGCACTCTTCATACCGCCTGCTAGCTCCCTTAAAACAGTGCTAAAGTAAACAGTAATTTATGAATTCCACTAATTTCCACCAAGCTCAATTTACCGATTAAAGTTACAATCTGGTCATTTGCATGATCAGCATTTGCCTATTTCTTTTATTTATTCACTCTGCAACGGCTAGTCATACTACAAAACAGAAAGATGGGTTTGAATCATCTTTAAGTTCGCTGCAAGATTAACTGATGGTTTTAGACTCGTCTATCAAACTGTTTACATGGGTAAACCATTTGAAATTGAGGATTGGAAATCTGATCTCCCTTCTGTAATAAACAGAATCCAAGTTACGTAAACTAAAGAATAATTTCGAATAATCGAATAATATTACGCTATATATATATATATTTCGAATATCGAAGAATAATTTCGATATAATAAATAAATTGTTCGTCCAGTCACTACCTTTCTTCTTGAAATGTTTTCTACAGAGTAATAGAGTAGTACACTACTTTAACTAATTTTTCTATAACAAAGTTTGAAGTGACTGTAATGATCGTTTTATTCCAAAGGTCCGAATGACGGGAATTTAGCGCGTCGAACATCAACCAGGAGCAGCTAATTTCAGACGGGTAAGTTTCATCCCATATCATTATATATGGTTAGATTAGTCACACTGCACATTCTGTCATTATAGAGACCTGTCCAAATTACGCCATCTGTCGGTGGCCAAGTGCAAAAAATGCAGCCATCTTAGTTCCTACATAGCTGTCATGCCATAAGTTTGTTTTGAAAACTGTCTTGTTTTGTTTCAGTCAAACAGATGTTAAAATCTCGACAATTATCCAAAATGCCTAACTGCTGTGTCCCTTTATGTAAGTCACACGCGGGGAGGTCTAATAAAGGGGACCAAGAGCCCAGAATTTCGTTTGGTACAGTCCCAAAAAGTTCACAACTGTTGAGGCAGTTTGTCTTGCGAATTCGAAGAGACATTGGACCGCATTTTACAGTAAGTTTATTGTAATTATCAGCATCTGTTAGTGTACTAGTCAAATGACGGACTTTTAAAATCGCAGATAACCAACAACACCTTCATCTGTTCGAGGCACTACAAAGTCGAGGAATTCTATTGCTATGACCCTCCATAGGGAAAGCGGGAACTGAGGCCAGACGTCTTACCCTCGATTTTTGACTTCAAACCAAAACCAAACTTGAGGAAACCACCGAAAAAGCGTGGAACACTACGTGCAACTTCATCTCAAAACAGTGGAGCTGTTGACCTACACGAACAGTTCGCAACGCCTACGGATGACACCGAACCTATTATGCCCAACGGTGACTGCGCTGAGCCCGCGTTTGATCGTTCTCTTCTTGAACTTCCTCCGAAAAGCCCAACGTTACATCTAACTGAGAAAACCGTTCAGGAAAACCATTTAGAAATATGCAGCGAACTGTACCAAGGGAAACCTCCACATACATTTGACGAACTCTTGTCACTGGTGGATAATATGAAGAAAGACAAATTGGCGTTGCTGTGCGAGCTGAAAAAAGAGAGGCAAGCGAGGAAAACGGCTGAAAGCGAATTAAATGCGGTAAAGGTTTCTCTGGAGGAGTTGCAACGGGAACTGACATTGGCCCGCGGTGAATGTGAACAACTGAAATCATGCCGAATGTCATTCGAGGATGTGAAGGAGAAGCGTAGCCTGGTGAAATTGTACACTGGCATGGAGACGGCAGACGAATTCAACGCCCTGTTTCGTTACTTGGATCCTGGGGAGCATTGAGAAAACATCATTCAGTGACGCGGACCTGTAACTACGAATCTTAATTCCCTACCGACAACACGAGGACGACCCCAGAAGATGAAGGCTGTTCACCAATTGTTGCTGGTGTTTTGTCGGCTTCGTTTAAACCTTGTTGAGGGGGACTTAGCCCACAGATTTGGAGTTAGCGTTTCTACTGTCAGCAGGGTATTCTCCAGCTGGATCAACTTTATGTACTTTTGACTCGAGTGTTTATGACTGTGGCCTTCGAAGGATATAGAAAACAATGCCAGAGGATTTTCGGAACAAGTATCCTTCTACAAGGGTAATCATCGACGCTACTGAACTTAAATGCGAGAATCCCAGCTCGCTTATGCTGAAGCCAGGGCTGTACTCGTTCTACAAGGGAACACACACCTTCAAAGGCCTCCTTGGGATTGTCCCAAATGGTCTAGTTACGTTCGTATCTGCGCTGTTTTCCGGATCAATAAGCGACGAAGAAATAACTAAAGGCTCCGGAATATTAAATCAGGAGTATCAAGATGGAGATTGTATAATGGCAGAAAAGGGCTTCAACATAGAGAAGATTTTGCCAGAAGGAGTGTCGCTTAACATTCCTCCTTTTAAGCAAGGAGACCGCCAATTCAGCAAGACCGAAATACGAAAGACTCCTCGATTATATATATATAAGTATTAAAAAATCCTCCTCCTTTTAAGCAAGGAGACCGCCAATTCACGCAAGACCGAAATACGAAAGACTCAGGAGATAGCATCGCTTCGAGTTCACGTGGAGAGACGTATCGCGAGAATTCAAGAATTATAGGATTTTGTCACAGGTTATTCCACAGTCCTTGGCAAGTCTTGTTAATCAAATCTGGACGGTCTGCGCTATTCTAACAAACTTTCAGACTCCCGTAGTCAAACAGCAGGAGGAAGATCCGCTGGAACCTGTGAGTTATTTCTCGGACGATAGCAGAAGTGATTCAGAAGAAGACTGCCACACTTGGTGACCGTGAAGCTGTTGTGAATGTAACGTAACATGCAGTACAGGGATATTGAAACTACGGAAATAAAATTGATTGAAACTTCTTCTGTATTGTTTTTCAATAAACTAGTCTGGGCACAACACTTGAATTCAAAATAATCTTAGCTTAGTAAAAGCAAAACACATCACATTAATCCAAATTATCACACGACTATGAATTAATCACTGAGGACGGCTGTAAAACATTTGTTTTGGCAGAAACGGGCAATGCGTGAGAAAAATAAAAACTATTTAACTTCCGAGAGATCTCTTTCCATTTGGCGGAATCGAAAGTTATCCGCTCTGCTATCAACCCCTTAAAGATAAATACGATAAAGTCGCACCATTTTGTTCCAGTAACGGCCATCTGACCCATGACTTGAAATAGTACTCGTGTGAACGATCTACACGACGTACGCCGTCAATTAGCTTGATGTAAAAGTTCGGAGAGGAAAGACAAGATTTGGCAGTTTCATTTCCCAAGGAAAACGGGCACTTTAATTTCACCTATGCCGTGAGGAGGGTTCTCAAAGGGATCGAAAACTCGTCGGTCCGAGCTTGCAGCTGGCCAGTAGGGTTTCGGGTCCACCACAAGGACGTAGAGATCAACAGAAATCTGTCGTCTAAGGCGATGCATTGTGCCCTGATAACCCGTTGCAGCTACTGGTTCAAATTTCCTTCCGTATTTGACCTGTCTCGATCCGGACAGGTCCCTGTTCTCCAGTACGTTCTTCATTCCTGGAAGAGTCCACTTCGACGAACGTTTCACTATCTGTTCAAAGGTGCTGGCGGTTACCCTGCAATTGTTGAGCAAAACATAACTTATAGTACACTCAGTTCCGTGTTTGTGTGCAATGCAGAATGGTTCACCTGAATGCTCGCTCTTGTTCCCACAATTCGCTGGAAGACTGGGCGCGGCTATTCTTCTCAATGAACTTGAGACTTCGAAGCGTCTGTTTTGAGTTCTTCAAGCACAGCAGATTCAATGCGTTCTTTGTTGTGCCTTTAAACTCTGCTTTTGACTTAAAACCAAAACCAAACTCGAGGAAACCACCGAAAAAGCGTGGAACACTACGTGCAAATTCACCTCAAAACAGTGGTGCTGTTGACCTACACGAACAGTTCGCAACGCCTTCGGATGACACCGAACCTCAATCGTAGTCTTTTCGTATTTTTGGATGGATGGATTTCCATCCATGATATGGTATCCATGATATATATGTATCCAATGATAGGATCCCAAGTATTTTGAGGTAAGTGGGAAACAAAAATAGATGCCGTTTGCTGGAGATTCGTTTCTACCTACAAGTAAAATATTCAATATTATACAGGCTTTCTTAGAAGGCTTTTTCGTATTTAGAAAACGTGAAAAAACGTATATCATATTCCGACCCATTCGTATTCAGTTGATGTACAAGGGTTGATTGTGTCGGCACTTCGCCGAGACGGGTTAACTCCCCCGAAGTCGAAGCGAGAGAAGCGGAGCTTGTGAGCAAGTCACCGAAGTCGCTGTTGGTGGATTGTACGAATTCAGAAAGCTGAATCACAGCATTTTCTTCTTCCACATCCAGACGTGGTCTCTTGCATGGGTGGTATAAAAGGCAGTTTATGTGGCTTCCATCGGTAATACGGAATGTAAACTCGTTTCGGGTGCGACACCGACCCCACTGCTGAGGCTTGCTGGTGCACGATACTTCTGGCGGCACCTCACTAAACCCTTCTTTTTGGTAGACGTGGAGAAGTTTGAACGTGGCTATAACGTGGTTACAGTAACCAGGCTCTCCTACTGTGCACGAACAACTGGACGACACGATTGCGTCTTGCTACGACCCGCAGACAAGCGATACTTTACAAATTAGTTTCACATCATGTGGTTTTTCGTTCTTCCTGAAACTTCTATTGCACTTTTCTCTGACGCGTATTTTGCTCTGACACGGCAGAGTTTGAGTCTCCACGTCAGAGACATAGTGATCACGAAGGAAAAGTTCGCTTCGATTAAAGTGCCTCGCAGATGTAGTTTGAGATTCAAAATACTGTTGATTAAATGTTCCGTTATTTGAAGAAAATTTTGAATACATTTCGACCATATCTGACTAATATTTTGACTGAATAACTATGAACACAACAAACACTATTTACACATCAGCATACGAGACTACGGGCGGGCAAGAACGAAGATGGCGGACAGAGCCCAAATTAGTTCCTAAACCTGCCACAGATGTCACTAGCGATTTTGGATACTTCTCTATGTAAAAGATTTCCAGGTACGAACATGTAAATATACACAGCAAGTTAATTTCGTACAAGGCCTTAATTTTAAGCATGTAAATAGCTCACTTTGTTGGGGGAAATTTATATTTACACATGTATAGCCGCTCTTTTTTGTAAATAAACAACCATAAACATTAGACAGAGCCATCTAGCAAATTGTTGTGGAACTAAATAAGAGAATCTGTTAATCTTTTTTTTCCTCACATGACAGGAACTGGAAGAGAAGTAAAACTTTTTAATGTACTTTTGTAAGCTGCCGTGGTGCTGTCGCGGGTTAAGGACGTCGGGCTAAAAGTAGAGATGGTACGTCTGAGGTTCCCGGTTCGAGTCTCGGTGGCCGAGTCCTTGCTTTCTTTCCTTTCGAAACTTTCCGACATACGTTGTTCCCTACGCTGAGATGTCACCAGTTCGGAGCGTCAGGTAATGCAGCAATAATTTTATCCAGGTTTTTTTCCTCATTCGTCAATTTGTTAACGCGATATGGATATTCCTGATGCCATTTAAATAAGAAGTTAACTGCAATAGAGAAACTCCTGGATCGCACGAACAAGGTTACAGCCCTGCCGCCAGTCCCGCTGTCGAAGTTAGCGAGGACCAAACTACACAGTTTCTTGATCCTTCACTGCTGGAACTTCCACCAGAAAGCCCTTTAGCTGAACTATCTAAAGATCCTTTGTGTCGCGTCGAGTCCACAACATGCAGCGAGCTGCCTCCGACTGAGCCTCGAGATAGAGTCGACGAACCTTTGTCTGTTTTGGAAGATGTGAAGAGGAAAAAACTTTCCTTGCTGTATGATTTGGAACAGGAGAGACAGGCAAGAAAGAACGCCGAAGAGGAGATTATAAGATCCTGTTGGTAGGTACGAAGCGGGAGCTTACATCGGCCCACGCCAAAATTGAAAAACTGAAATCTTGCCAGATGTCATTTAATTCTGTGAAAGACAACTCTAAATTGCTGAAATTATACAGCTTCATGGAGACGGAAGATGCATTCAGCGCCCTGTTTCGCTACTTGGATCCTGGAGACCATGCATAAAACATCTTACAGTGGCGCGTTCCACAAACCATAAATCTCGATGCCCTACCAAAAACACGAGGACAGCCCCCAAAGATGAAACCTGTTGACCAGTTTCTGCTCGTGTTTTGTCGGCTACGTTCAAATCTTGTAGATTAAGATCTAGCCCAAAGATTTGAAGTTAGCGCGGCAACAATCAGCAGGATTTTCTCGATTTGGATTAATTACATGTACTTTCGGCTGGGGTCTTCGCAGCTCTGGCCATTCAAGGATTACATCCGGAAAACGATGCCAGAGGAGTTCTGGGAAAAGTACCCTTCTACGAGGGTCATTATCGACGCTACGGAACTAAAATACGAAAATCCGAGCTCATTCATGCTCAAGACTGGGCTGTACTCGTATTACAAAACGCACAACTACAAAGGCTTCCAAACAGCCTCGTGACGTTTGTTTCTGCACTCTTTTCGGGATTTATAAGCGACGAGGAAATCAAAAAACGGACAGGAATCTTAAGTATATCAAGATGGGGACAGCATCGTGGCAGACAAGGGATTCAATATCGAAAAAGTCTTGCCCAATGGCTTCCCCCTTAACATCCCCGCTATGCAAGGAGATCGTCAGTTTAGCAGGAGCGAGGTACTGAAAACTCAGGAAATGGCATCTCTTTCCGTCCACGTGGAGAGGTGCATTGCAAGAATAAAGAATTTCAAAATGCTATCGCAGGTTATACCCCAATCTTTGACAAGTCTTGTCAACCAGGTATGGACTTTGCTCCAATTTAACAAACTTCCAGACTCCTCTTATAAAGCAGGAGCACTAAGACCCTCTGGAGCCTGCGATATATTTTTCGGACTATGACAGCAGCGATTCGGAAGAGGATGGCCTCACTCTGTTATGCAACATTGTCAGGACGTGGAATGCAATAACACAACATAGCAAAGTCAAAATAAACAAAAATATTATTAAACACTCTTCTTTATTTGCAGTTATTCATTTTGCGTACTAACGTATTGCATGACTGAGACATTTAAAGGCAACACGGCATAAATCAGTGAATAGATAACGATTAAGAATTGTTGTTTGAGGATTTAGCAAAACAAGGGAGTGCACGAGAAAAATAATTTTTTTATAGTTTTCTTGACATTTCCTTCCACTTAGCAGGATCAAAAGTTACGCGTTCCACAATCAATCCCATAAAGGTAAATACAACAAAATCACACTATTTGGTACCCGTAAGTGCCATTTGTCCCATAACTTGATAGTAATAGTCATGACTACGGTCTAAGCGAGGCACACCGTCAATCAATTTGACATAGAATTGGGAGTTGAAAGACAGGTTTTGGCAGTTTCATTTCGCAGTGCGTAAGGACAATTGATCTCTGCAAGCCCATGAGGAGGACTCTCGAATGGGTCAAACACTCGTCGATCCGGAGAAGCAGCTAGCCAGTGACGCTTTGGATCTATAACGAGACCGCAAAAATCCACGGAATTTTTGACGACCCAGGCGGTGCATAGTTCCTTGGTAGCGGGTAGCTGCCACAGCTTCGTACTTCTGGCCGTACTTGATCTGACGTAGTCCTGAGATAGCCTTGTTGTTCTCTTCAAGAACGGATTGACTGATTGTGCTTCAATAATCAAAACAATTCCTTGATAGTCGCAAAGTTTAACACACTAAGTTGAAACATGGAAAAATTGAATAAATACTTTGACAAGACAATTCTCTTCTTGTGCTCTACTTTGCACGTACTGAGAATCACACTTCCAAAATCCAACAGTTCATACAAAACTCCTATGAGTTCACTTTCGATTTCACTTTCACTTTCACAGGCGTTTAGGCTGCGACATCGCCGGCCCTGTTTTTTTGTCACAAAAAAACATAAATTAGCAGGAGATAGTTACACGCTTCCCACTCATATTCGTCACTCACACAGTCACATCCAAGGCGCAAAGTTCTTCGCATTTCACTTTGATGTGAATTTCGCTTTCACTATCACTCTCACTCTTACTGTAAATTTTCATCACCTTTCGTCCGAATTCTCACAGTTAGTTACACACTTAATTTGTGCAGTCGCACTATTGGTCGAGTAAACGTTCCTGCCAAGGTACGCACTTCGGCTACTACCACAACACCATCCGGTCCCGGAAGAGTCCGGACGATCCTTCCAAGCGGCCATCTTCCTCGAGGGCTGTTGCTTTCCAGTACAAGTACCACATCCCCAGCTAGGAAATTAGATACCGGCGTGGTCCACTTGCATCGCTGGTTCAGCCGCGGCACACACTCCTTTATCCATCGCCTCCAATAGTGGTCTAGGAGGGTTTGGACTTGGCGCCACTTCTGTCTCGACAGGATATCTCCGTCACTTATGACATCTACCGGCAGAAGACTGTTCGTCCGTCCCAGCAGGAAATGGTTTGGGGTGAGAGGCTCTGGAGCATCAGGGACCACCTGCAAGTCTGTGAGTGGCCGTCCATTTAGCAAGTTCTCAACCTCCGTCATGATGGTCAAGAGCATTTCGTCGTTTAAGACCCGATTGTCCAAGACTGCCCTTAACGCCTTCTTGGCTGCTTGCACGAGACGTTCCCACACGCCACCGAAATGAGGTGCGGCGGGAGGATTGAAGTGCCACGAGATCCCACGAGCTGCTGCTTCTCCGGTTATCCGCTCCTGGTTGAGACGTTTAACGCCTTCTCGTAACTCTCGTTCCGCCCCACCAGATTTGTACCGTTGTCACTAAAACAACTCTTTGGTGTTCCTCTTCTGGCGATGAAACGGCGGAAGGCAAGCAGAAGAGAATCTGTTTCCAACGTACAACAGATCTCAAGGTGAACCGCACGGGTTGTCAGGCACGTGAACAGACAGACCCATCTCTTCATTGACCGTCGAAGAATACTGACATAAAATGGCCCAATAAAGTCCAAGCCCGTATTAGTGAAAGGCGGGACGTATGACTGCACTCTTTCTTTCGGTAGATCGGCCATCATTGGTGTCGGGGGCTGCACCCGGTGGCATATTATCAAACCGCAACCGGTCCCAACACACCCTTGGAAAAAGCGACGTTGCAGTAATATTTTGTAAAGAAAATTTATACAATATGTCCAATTTAGGCATTGCAAATACTTTTTATTAATTAAATAATATACTTATAATCTTTTTATGCATTTTGGATGTTCTTTTTTTTTTCTTTTATTCACGTATCCCAAAGCCATTGTTTACAACCTACCGTCAGCTGAGTCTTGTCGTCGTCTGCTGTCTACAGTACCTAATAAGTGATACAGCTTGTTTGTCCTAGAATTAAGTATCTGAAAATTAATGTAGCATGATTTACCACTGGTCTCGTCTTATTCTTCATTGATTTGAGGATGGAAGTCAGAATTGCGCCATCTCTCGCATATTACTTTTCCCCGCAAGGACTGGTTTGTCAACATGCGTGTAAGTAAAGTTTGTGTAAGCACTTTTCTGCGTAGGTGTATTACTTTGTTTAATGTGATTTGGCATTTGGCTGGTTTGCTCGAACATTTTTCATTAAATTCCTAGTTCTCTTCTGCGGACCCCTCTTCTTTGCGTCTTTCCGTGGCCTTCCTGTCTGAATCGCGGAACAACCTCGTGACCCTGTCGATGATCTTCTCGAGACGGAAGTTGGCTGTACTCGAATCTTCTTTCCGTATGACAGTTTCACTTTCTTGATGGTAGAGTACAAATAGTGGTGTGCCATGTTCACGGAAGCAGTTCCTTGCCTTAAGAGTCGTGTGTGCGCTCTCAGAGCTGTTTAAAAAAATGCTTATACTTCGACCAATAAAATACAATTGAAATACGAAAATTACCTTTTTGTATAGCTGGCGTAGGCTTCGTTTTTAGCATGGTAGCAAATTCGCGAGTTTGCGTCAGGAGTGCCTCGATGTCGAGGTCAAACGTTTCTTCGCTGAATAGCCGTTATCCACAGCATCATCACGATCCTCAAGCATATGGACATCTGTCGAGTCTCCAAGCTCGCAATGCTCCGTATTGTCGCACTGGGTTGGCGTAGATGCTGTTGGAGTGTCATCTTCAGCGTCAGTGGGTGTTTCTGTTAATCCCAAGAAGAAAGTTTTGGACTGGCACTTGTCGCCTAGGGCAAGCTTCGCGAGGAGGTAGCGGTCTGAAGACGACGTTGCTGGCAGGTTGGGCATACTAGTGTTGAAGTATTCAGCAACTGCTGTCTGGTGCTTGCATAGAGCACCATTTGCACCGCTGATACAGGTACACATACCGCAGTCTGAGTGGACGATGTATGTTTTTGATCCGTCCGAGCTGCGAACAGCGTACTCGGGACTCCGCAATCTTTGTAACGTGTTCCGCAGAGATCGAATTTTGCCTGTCGAGCATGTTCCTAAAGAGCTTCGTTGGTTCAGCTCGTCTGTTGTGGGCGAAATCCAGGAGCCTGTAGGTTACACCTTGCATGAAAATGACGACTTTATTTAGAAACGTTTTTTAATAGTACCTCAGCTTGTAGAATTCTGGAACTACAGTAACGATGTAGTCTACCAGTGCCGCAGGATTAAGGGCCTTCAAACGTCGAAGAATGATGTCCTTCATGACGCGAACCGTAGCTTCTGCGTAGTTGTTCTTGTTATAGGAGCGAGTTACGGCGAAGGTTTCCAACCGATAAGACAAAAGCCATTCTTCCTTTCGCGGCCACCAGTAATTGTTGATGTAGCTAACGTACCGAGGAAGATGAGTCGCTGCTGCCTTCAGCGCGTTCAGGGCCGTTTCAGCTTCTGTGGAGGATGTTGCGTACAGAACCTGGAGTAAAGATACCGACAAATTTTAATGATCGAATTTATTGCTACCGCGAAAGGTACAAAAACATGCTCTTTATAGAGTAACATTGGCTTGACTACTACTGTGGAACTAAATATAACGTGCGCGTATGTCCGAATTGAGTGTTGTTAAATAAATTAATCATTGAAAAATAGTACGTTGAATTCGTTATGAGTAGTTAAAACGTTAATGTGATAATCGAGCGAAATATAGCTATAGTTATATTAACTTAGTCTACTTTCTGAAATAAGGCCATCATGGTTGGTCTTTCCAGTTCAGGGATCTGATTTTTGTTCTCCCATAACCAACGCCAGACTGCCTGAAGAACATGGAAGTGGCACAAAAAACTGGGCGCTTGTAGGCCAAACCGTGCGCATTGCTTTCTTCATGGCCTCTGAATCATCTGTCATGAGTACGGTCGGTGCTTTTTGACCTCCTGCCCAACTGTACAAAGAATGAAATTTTTAGCTCTGGATGTAATTGACGTTTCTAATTGGTTTTCACCTGGGGCACAATTCCGTAAGCTTGCCGAAGGCCTTGCTGTAGCTTATTTCGTCGAGATCTTGGTGTAACATAACTGCAAGTGGCACCGCTCCTGCCTCAGTTGCCGTCAGCATAAAGGTAACGGAGCACATAGTAACGTCACAGCTGCTGGACGAGTCCACGAAGACATTTTCGGAGGCACTCGTGGTCTGCTGAGCTCTGCCGAAGAGTTCGTGAACGACGATGATGCAAAAAGGAGGCTCGGGATCTACCCAAATAGTTGCTCCTGAAAAAGAAACTCGCATTATGGTGATGCGCTTACTTTATCAACTACCCGCAAACAGTACCTTGCTCCTTGAAATACTCGCTTTTTGATTTCAGAATGTCGAACATGTCCGTTGTTGTCTTTCCGTAGTTTGCTCGTCGCCATTTGTCGAACAAATAGTTGGCTTGACGCACCGTGGGGTTGAGCCGTGAGTTCGCAAGTACCGCTGTAGACTCTGCCGCGGTGTCATGGATTTTACTCGTATGGTATGCTCGAGCAGATGAACCAACCATAACCATACCGTCATTAAAATAGCCCTCGAACTGCTCTTTAGTTTCGGGGGACACTCGGAGCTGCCGTAGAGCATCTGCACATTGAAGGTTATGGTTGTGCGTCGAATTAATTATGATTTCGGCAGGCAAAGCTGGGTCGTGGCGAAGGTACTCGTCGTTCCTTTTCGTGTCACGGTTGACTTTTTTTATTTTGACACTAACATCTGCTTTGCAGTCCGTTTTTTTCGAGGCCCGAGTTAGCTTGGTAGGCTTGCGAGTATTTGGGTGTGTTGACGGCACCGAGTTCGGTCGCTCGGAAGCTGCTTTGTGACACTTGGAATGATGGCAAAGATAGACGGCCTTGTATACCAGCCTGCACAAATAAGAGAATGTGTGACGTTTCGCGACTTCCCCTTATGGGCATAAAACAGCGGTTACGTTATATATATAATTATAAGGTATATTAATGCGTGAGTCCATTTGTTTTAGGGTCTAATATACTTCATCATTTGTAGATAATTGTGTGCGTCTTTACGTACATTTGCTTTTATTAAGGTCTACTAGTATATATATATATACATATATTCATATGTGAAATTATGAGATAAATGTGCTGTGCTTATAAATTATATAATTTTTGTACCTATTAACATACGGAAAATACAGGTAAAATTTCACTGTTAGTCATGTTTCGTAATTTTAAGGAGTTACTTAGTTTTCGTAAAACTTTCATTAAAACATTTATAATTATATTACTAAGAAATTTATAAATCCTTAGATGCGTGTTTGCGAAACTGTATACATACGTGATTCGATTGCGTCTTTTATATCTAAAACCGCCGGCTAAAATGTGTATAGTTCAGTTCGTGTCTACTTACTTGACGCATGGCACCGTCTTTTGAACCACCCAGTTCGTTGAATTCATCGTTGAAAAAGTTTCTAACCATAGCTTGAATTCTTCACGAGAACATACGTTTACTCTTAGAGTCACACTAGATTCGCGTTGATCGACCATTTTCCAGACATAAGACGGCGGAAAAGTCAACTGGCTTACAGGCTCCATCTTGCTTGGAATGGACAGCTGATGTAACGTTTCGCGCCACTTTTGCCTAATCAGCTGATTGCAGGTTGCAAACTACGCACCCCTTTTTCTTCTTATCCATTTCTATGCCTAATTCATTAAAAGACTGGAATTTATCGAAATTCAAGAATGCGGCTCATAATATTCAAAGAATTATTTGACATGTTTGCGGTTTTAATCACTAGTAAAGGACAGGTAAGCATAATTTTTACGAGCATTTGTGCAACAGGTTTATTTATGAGAACATTAACACCGTTTAATGATACCGAGTAACGGTTAAGGAGGTTCATAAGCTTGTAGCCGCTCCAGAAATAAATGACTCGAGGAAAACACAATAACTTGAGACGACCAAACCGCAACACGGTCCACTGCCAATGAAAAAAGTTCTCACTGGGCGACGAATTCCAACTGGAATGAATAAACCTGAAAAAGCAAAATTTGATTTTTGATTAAGAGGAGAAAAGCTTCTCTCTTATAACCCATTCCTAGTTATTACCTACGACTCTCGTAGTTCGTGAGGACCAAGTTGCCAGAGCTCTCGAGTAGAGGACAAATTGCACGTATTGTGCAGATCAGTCGAAGATCAACTGTAATTCAAAACATATTACGGCTTTTAAAGTATATCATTATACTAAATAGTTTTCTCCATCATACAATACAACTAGCCACTGCTCAAGGTGACTAAACATTCACTGTACGATAACCACTATTAATCCGAAAAAAAACAAGGAAAAAAAATTCTATGATTCACACCAAATACCTGACGTAATAAGGTGCAATTTACAAACACACCATTAGAAGTGATATAAACGCTTCATTGTTTATCAAACGACGATATGGTGTTCAAACCTACGGCGTGTGGACTAGACAGCAGACGACGACAAGACTCAGCTGCCGGTAGGTTGTAAACTGTTAGGGTTTTAAGTTTTGTACGAGTTGTGGTTGTTTGAGTTTGGAAATTAATATGCAAACCCCTTGGTTGTCTTTCCCTTGTATATAAACCCCCCTTTCGAATACAGTTTTGGGTTCAGTCTTACACTTGGTTTTGAGTCACTAAGACTTCCCCCGTCTAGCCCTCGGCCCAAAACCTAACATAAACAATGGCTTTGGGATATGTGAATGAAAGAAAAAAAGAACATCCAAAATGCATAAAAAGATTATAAATATATTATTTAATTAACAAAAAGTATTTGCAATGCATAAAGTGGACATATTGTATAAATTTTCTTTACAAAATATTACTGCAACGTCGCTTTTTCCAAGGGTGTGTTGGGACCGGTTGCGGTTTGATAATATGCTGCCGGCAATCCTACCAGGTTCTGATTGTGCGCACGCGCCATTACCATCGGGTTTCCGTAGAGGAGTTCCAGTTGCTTGATGGCCTCCGGGTACAGGGCTGGATTGTTCAGGTACAACTGGACACTGCTCTGAACTTCAGGGGTCAGCGACTCTCTAAGATAGGCCAGTCTCAGAGCAGTGTCACAG
>JAIQCU010001860.1:0-15890 GCA_022114935.1 Leptestheria dahalacensis
CAACCGAACGAGTCAAGTAGGTGTAAGAAAGGAAAACTCAGGGAAACTCATAATTAAACTTAACTGAAAGCATAGACTGACATGTACAGCAAGATACTAATTCATCCGAGTTTTTTGCTTATATCTTTAAGAATTTTTGCAGGATAACAACAAAAATTTACCTGGCGATTGTACTACTAATTAGACATGTAACATTAAATTTTCAGTGAATTCGAGCCATTAGTTTAGCCACAATTGAAGTTTGAACTTTAGACCAACGCGTTGCGCTGTACCCTTTTTGACTGGAACAGATCGTAACATATATTACGTCACACAAAATGGACTCGGGTTTCAGATATTGAAATCAACATTTCAAATGTAACAAGTATTAGAAGACAACTAGTACTAGTACTTGCTTATACAACTTCCATACAATGTGAAATAGAACAAGATCCCGCAGTGAAAAGAGAAAGGCGTTTACTGGAGGATCAGTATAAAATAGTCAAGAGTGACCAAAGCGTCAGTCACCAGCAGTCTAAGGTTCAGACAGTCTCAACACTTACCCAACATGAAGGTAACAGTTACGTTAAACTCTTTTACTTTCTCGGCTTAATATAATCCCAATTGTGAAAACGCGATGACGCAACCTTATAAGTTGTACAGTTATCATTAAAATTTGCAGGTGGTTATTGTTTTCGCGCTTCTGGTTGCTGTTGCCGTAGCGTCTGACTATGGCAGGAGGCCCGTGTACGGCAAAGACAGCGCTGAAGACGTAAGTTTTTGAATCTATTTTCAACTTTCCCAGATTAACAGTTTAGTGTTACCTGCTTTATTAATACAGCGCCGCGTCTCTTACGAGTTCCAATGGTCGGTCGATGACGACGACTCGTCGGTGGAGATGAGCCACAAGGAAGCCCGCAAGGACGACGACACAACCGGCGAATACCGCGTCGTTCTTCCCGATGGACGCCGACAGATCGTCACTTACACCGTCGACGGAGACGCGGGATACGTTGCTCAGGTCCGCGATGAATCGGTCGAGGACAGCAAGGAAGACGACCGTCAGAAACCGACTGCTAAACCTGTTTACCGAAGCTAATCACCCATGTTGAACCATTACCATGATGAAGATTTAATAATATATAAGGGTTATTTGAAAATACATGACATGCAAATCAGTTTCATGTCTTTTGTTTGTACGTTCAACAACCATCAATTTACCGTCAATTTACCATTTACCATCAACCCTTAATGTAATCATAGCAACTACTATTTTTAGACATCTATAAAATACACACATAGATGTCAACGTATGTACGTAAATGAAGAGGTAAAAATAGCTAGGATTATATCCGGATTTACTTAACATGATTAAGTTAAGCAGCGTTAAGTAGACAAACAATCTGGCCGTCTCTCTTCATCCTAAAGCAAGTAATTCACGGAGCTTTTGACATGTCTCATACATTACAAGAATGTCATGCGACGATCAGGACAGTACTAAACGATTCGTTTAAATTCGGCTCTTTTTCACTTTGTTTGGTTCGATGTAAAAGTTGGTTCCAAATCATAAACTCACGTTCATGGTTTGATGTCAACTTGGCGATACTTGACATGTGTCTTATGTGTGACGATGTCTAAAATGAAATAGATAACACTGTTTTGAGGTAACCAGAACCAGGCAGTTACCTGTCTTGTACCGTTAACGTTGACCTTGGGAATCTTCAGATTCCGAGTTTGAGCCAGTATGAGTATAGGAATCTTAATCTAACCTTTGCAATTTTTACAGCGAAAAGTAAGTTAGATCCAATGCCCCGCCATTACAGCTTTAAGTAAAACACGTGTCTGAAAGATGTATTGAAAACTGTGTGCATTGCAGTAATTGGCTGCATGTAGTGCGTATAGTGCGAACTCGGTTTTGGCCATACAGTGAAGTTCTTGGCTTAAGTATACTCCAGACGGTGCTTTATTAACCTGAATACAATCACTTATCAAACACGCTGATGGGAATGAATCAGTTACATCCCGAGTTTAACTTACGCAATTTAATCAACGTAATCCTCCGTCCTGAAACAAGTTGACAAAGTTAAAAGTTTAAGTTCGTTTCGGTCTTTGTACGTTGATTCGGGTAGAACGTCCTGCACTAAACGCCGAATCTGCAAAATTAACGTTATACTAAGAATGAATAACAGTAATGATATACTTAATTACTGTACCGAAAATATACCTCTATTATGATTAAGTTATTGTTAATTTAAGACTATATATTAATATATTATTATTGTAGTTATAAGTTATTCTTACTATTTAATATATATGCCGAGTCTTAATTCAGCTTAAAGTCTTGCATCAGACGTCTTGTTGGCAAAAATTCAGCAATTCCAACTTGGCGTTTGAAAGCGGATACAAGATCAGCAATCTTACTGAAACTAGTCGCTTTACCATAGACGGTCGAGTTCTCCCTCGCAAAAGAGAAAGGCTGTACAGTTGAAATGCTGCTGACTAGTATAAATAGGAAAGCTGTTCACAGGTCTGATCAACAGTCTCAGTTTCGGACACTCCAGGAAACTACATACTCGCAACATGAAGGTATATTCTACTGTTAATACTATACTGTGAATAGTACTGTTTATGCTACTGTTAATACTAATGATAATACCGCTGTTGATACTGCTGTTGATACTACTGTTTATACTACTTAAATACTAGTGTTAATACTGCTGTTGATACTACTGTTTATACTACTGTTTATAGTACTGTTTATGCTACTGTTAATACTAATGATAATACTGCTGTTGATACTGCTGTTGATACTACTGTTTATACTACTGTTTATGCTACTGTTTATACTACTTAAATACTAGTGTTAATACTGCTGTTGATACTACTGTTTATACTACTGTTTATTACTGTTAATACTATTGTTAATACTACTGTTAATACTACTATTAATACTACTACTATATTAGTGATCATACTACTGCTAATAGTGCTATTAATAGTACTGTTGTAATACTTGGACCTCATCCAGTACAGTTAGAATAAGTAGTTCTAGATTTTAACAGTAAGAAACTACGATTACGAGTCGTTTAGTTGGTAAACTATTTAATATTGCAGGTGGTTATCGTTCTCGCACTTCTGGTTGCTGTTAGCGTAGCATCTGACTACGGCAGGAGACCCGTGTACGGCAAAGACAGCGCTGAAGACGTAAGTTTTAGAAACTAAACTAAACTTTTCCAGATTAATGGTTTAGTATTGCCTGATTTACCAATTCAGCGCCGCGTTTCTTACGAGTTCCAATGGTCGGTCGATGACGACGAGTCGTCGGTGGACATGAGCCACAAGGAAGCCCGCAAGGACGACGACACAACCGGCGAATACCGCGTCGTTCTTCCCGATGGACGCCGACAGATCGTCAATTACACCGTCGACGGAGACGCTGGATACGTTGCCCAGGTCCGCGATGAATCGGTCGAGGACAGCAAGGAAGACGACCGTCAGAAACCGACTGCTAAACCTGTTTACCGAAGCTAGACACCCATGCTGAACCGTTACCATGATGAAGATTGAATAATATATATGGGTTACTTGGAAATACATAACTATATCCGACACAAAGCAAATCGTGTCTACATCTTTCTTTTGTACATACAACAACCATGCAACACGGTCGATTTAAAAGTATTAACTAGAACAGCTATAGGTCAGAAACAATTGCTCTAAGACTCGTTTAACAAAGCTCAAACTGCGCTTCAAATCGTATCACGGATCTACAATGCACGTAACATAAGACTTTTGCAGAAATACGTACATACTGACAAACAGTTCAACTTCTGTCCTTTGTTACACATAGTTATATCAGAATCAATTTTAGAATTTCGACCTTATCTGAACTTTACGAAAGAGGCATAAAAAGTTCAGTATAAGCTAAATCTAAAATAACAGACATAAAATTATGTAACCACTATTATGATCCCGCTTACTACAGTTTAAAAAGGAGCTATACAAGTGAATGGATATAACAACTTGATGCCAAAAGGATCCATTGTTATTTCTTCTATACTTTTCAATACTCTTATAATTATATATCGATACTAATACATGTGCCAATTTCAAAAGTGCGTTCAACCTTGTAAAGATACAACCGAACAAGAGAACCAAGTAATAAGATGCAGCTTACAACGAACCTCAAAGTAACAGCAAAAGCATACAGTTACAATAACCAGTCATCTCGGAAAAGTGCGAAAATTCCATAAAATAAACAATGTCTCACTATGGTTCATCGCGATTCAATTAAGCCGTTACGAAGCTTTAAGATTCCATGGTGAATCTCCTAGAGTCATTGAATCATCACGACCTCATAATTGGTCATCAAAACCGTACTTTAAAGTTATTATGGCCATTACAACATTATGTTACTTTATGGGCAATGTATATGTCACCATTCAATGGAAATTAAACCAGTCTTGTAGTTAAACGCAATTTTCAAATGTCTCACTAGATTCAGTACCATTCAAGTCAGCGACAATAGCTGCCCAGTAACCGGTATAACTTCAGCTTAGTACTTACCAAAGACGGAAGAATAAAACCTCCTCTCAAAGAGAAAGGTTCAGCAGTTAGAAGCTACTGGTACAGGTATAAATAGGAAAGCTGTTGCGTGTCTAGTCATTAGTCTCGGCATTTTCGGACTCGTCTAACAAACTACGCAACATGAAGGTACAAATTGTAAATCTTGTAGTTTTTTCCACCTGGATTTAAGTAGTTCAACTATGAAGCAAACTATGATTACGAGCTGTTCAGCTAGGTAACTCATTATAATGTGCAGGTGGCTATTGTTTTCGCACTTCTGGTTGCTGTTGCCGTGGCATCTGACTATGGCAGGAGACCCGTGGACGGCAAAGACAGTGCTGAAGATGTACGTTTTGGAATCTATATTCAACTCTTCCAGATTAACAGTTTAATGTTACCTGAATAACCAATACAGCGCCGTGTCTCTTACGAGTTCCAATGGTCGGTCGATGACGACGAGTCGTCGGTGGAGATGAGCCACAAGGAAGCCCGCAAGGACGACGACACCACCGGCGAATACCGCGTCGTTCTTCCCGACGGACGCCGACAGATCGTCACTTACACCGTCGACGGAGATGCTGGATACGTTGCTCAGGTCCGTGATGAATCGGTCGAGGACAGCAAGGAAGACGACCGTCAAAAACCGACTGCTAAACCTGTTTACCGAAGCTAGATCACTGCTGAAACACCGTCATGAATAAGGACTCTTATAATATATAGGGCTTTTTTGCAGATACATATCTACATACGACCCAAGCAAATCGAGTCTTATGTCTTTCTTCTGTACATACAACAACCATACAACACCGATGATTCAAAAGAGTCAGCTACTATAGCAATGTACTAGTTCGTAGAAACCAACTGTGCGACCTGTTTGCTGAAGCCAAACGCTCAATAAAACTGTATGATATTATGTAAGGTTCATGGAAATATACACATAACAAGCATAACTGCACTGTCATAGAGCAACTCTACCCTGTACAAAGCATGTGCAGTCTAGAACATACAAAAAGGGTTCTTGCTGGGGAACAATTTGATTGCTTATTGCGGCTAAACTTTCAAAGATATAGGTACCCAGAAAATACTGAAAGTAGATCTCATAGTGCTTAATTCAATCCTCGAGTTTTGTTCCTATCGGTTTGTTACTTAAGCCAAAATAAAATCCCAACATTTAGGATTCCCGCACCCAAGACCCCTTTGTTTACCCTTGACTATACACTGAAAGACTCAAAATCTCCTGTGAGATAGACAAACGTACGTTGTTACACAGAAACTGACAAAGATGATGAAACAACGTTTTCAGTTTAATGACACGCTTCTTGGCAGCTTAACTTTGAACAGTCTGTTCCAAAATAAGGGCACAATTCAGCGCGTTGGTATAAACTTCAAAATTTAACTTTGGTTAAACTAATGGCTCAAAATTACTGAAAATTTGAGGTTACATGGCGAATTTGTAGAACAATCGTCGTGTAAATTTTGGTTGTTATCCAGCAAAACCTGTTAAAGATATAGGCAAAAAACTATGGTGACCTTGTTTCTTGCTGTACCCTTTTTTATGGAGCAGACTGTACGTTACTTTCTTAAACGGACAATTACCGGATATTGTTTGAGCCTGAAGTACTTACAAGCTATTCAAAAAGTTATTTGCGTAATAAAATATAAAGTTTATATTCCCGTATAACAAATTACTATTTGTGTTACGTTATTGCAACACTGAATTTATTCAAACAAACAATAACCAGTAGTTAATTACTTACAGTATTAATCAGTCTAAAGTTTAAGGAGTGTTAAATTATGGTAAAAGCTTATATAGCAGACCTACACGTACGCTGATACTTAATTAACGATGTTGTATAATTCTTGTACGTACAAATGAAAGACGCAAACCTCGCTTTGCTTTGTCGGTTGCGTATATTTCCAAATATCCATTTATATTATTTAAAATCTTTTATCATGACGATGTTTCAGCAGTGATCTAGCTTCGGTAAACAGGTTTAGCAGTCGGTTTCTGACGGTCGTCTTCCTTGCTGTCTTCGACCGATTCATCGCGGACCTGAGCAACGTATCCCGCGTCTCCGTCGACGGTGTAAGTGACGATCTGTCGGCGTCCGTCAGGAAGAACGACGCGGTATTCGCCGGTAGTGTCGTCGTCCTTGCGGGCTTCCTTGTGGCTCATCTCCACCGACGAGTCATCGTCATCGACCGACCATTGAAACTCGTAAGAGACACGGCGCTGTATTGGTTATTCAGGCAACATTAAACTGTTAATCTGGAAAAGTTGAATATAGATTCCAAAACTTACGTCCTCAGCACTGTCTTTGTCGTCCACGGGTCTCCTGCCATAGTCAGATGCCACGGCAACAGCAACCAGAAGTGCGAAAACAATAGCCACCTGCACATTATAATGAGTTACCTAGCTGAACAGCTCGTAACCATAGTTTGCTTCATAGTTGAACTACTTAAATCCAGGTAGATAAACATTACAAGATTTAAAATGTGTACCTTCATGTTGAGTAGTTTGTTAAACCTGTCCGAAAATGCCGAGACTGATGACTAGACATGCAGCAGCTTTCCTATTTATACCTGTACCAGTAGCTTCTAACTGCTGAACCTTTCTCTTTGGGAGGAGGTTTTATTCTTCCGTCTTTGGTAAGTACTAAGCTGAAGTTATACCGGTTACTGGGCGACTATTATCGCTGACTTGGATGGTACTGAATCTAGTGAGACATTTGAAAATTGCGTTTAACTACAAGACTGGTTTAATTCCCATTGAATGGTGACATCTACATTGCGTTCATAAGTAACATAATTTTGTAATGGCCATAATAACTTTTAAGTACAGTTTTGATGACCAATTATGAGGTCGTGATGATTCAATGACTCTAGGAGATTCACCATGGAATCCCAAAGCTTCGTAACGGCTTAACTGAATCGCGATGAACCATAGTGAGACATTGTTTATTTTATGGAATTTTCGCACTTTTCCGAGATGACTGGTTATTGTAACTGTATGCTTTTGCTGTTACTTTGAGGTTCGTTGTAAGCTGCATCTTATTACTTGGTTCTCTTGATCGAATGTTTCTTTACTATGTTAAACGCACTTTTGAAATCTTCTTTGTATTTGTGTTAGCTTAATCATAAAATTCATTGGAAAGTATAGAGGAATTAACAATGAAACCTTTTGGCATCAAGTTGTTATATCAATTCAGTTGTATAGTTCCTTTTAACTGTAGTAAGTGGTTACATGATTTTATGTCTGTTATTTTAGATTTAGCTTATACTTCTATAACTTATGTGCATGTTTTCCCAAGTTCAGATAATGTCGAAAATCTTAAATTGATGTGATATAACTATGTGTAACAAAAGACAGAAGTTGAGCTGCTTGTCAAGTATGTACGTATTCTGCAAAAGTCTTATGTTAAATGAATTGCAGATCCGTGGTACACTTTGAAGAGCATTTTGAGCTTCGGTAAACGAGTCTAGCAGTTGGTTTCTGACCTGAATGTGTGTTAATTCATTATTTTAAATTAGCCGTGTTGTATGGTAATTCTATGTACAAAAGAACGACCTAGACACGATTTGCTTGTGTCGGATATAGTTATGTATTTCCAAGTAACCCTTATATATTATTAAATCTTCATCATGGTAATGGTTCAGCATGGCTGTTTAGCTTCGGTAAACAGGTTTAGCAGTCGGTTTTTGACGGTCGTCTTCCTTGCTGTCCTCGACCGATTCATCGCGGACCTGAGCAACGTATCCAGCGTCTCCGTCGACGGTGTAAGTGACGATCTGTCGACGTCCATCGGGAAGAACGACGCGGTATTCGCCGGTAGTGTCGTCGTCCTTGCGGGCTTCCTTTTGGCTCATCTTCACCGACGACTCGTCGTCATCGACCGACCATTGAAACTCGTAAGAAACGCGGCGCTGTATTGGTAAATCAGGTAACACTAAACTGTTAATCTGGAAAAGTTGAATATAGATTCCAAAACTTACGTCTTCAGCGCTGTCTTTGCCGTCCACGGGTTTCCTGCCGTAGTCAGACGCTACGCTAACAGCAACCAGAAGTGCGAGAACGATAACCACCTGCAATATTAAACAGTTTACCAACTAAACGACTTGTAATCGTAGTTTCCTATGTTGCGAGTATGTAGTTTCCTGGAGTGTCCGAAACTGAGACTGTTGATCAGACCTGTGAACAGCTTTCCTATTTATACTAGTCAGCAGCATTTCAACTGTACAGCCTTTCTCTTTTGCGAGGGAGAACTCGACCGTCTATGGAAAAGCGACTAGTTTCAGTAAGATTGCTGATTTTGTATCCGCTTTCAAACGCCAAGTTGGAATTGCTGAATTTTTGCCAACAAGACGTCTGATGCAAGACTTTAAGCTCAGTTAAGACTTTGGCATACTTACAACGTAGCCCTTACACCCTTATACCCTTACAACTTATACCTATAATGATAATATATTAAAATAATTTCAATCATTAACTTGACGTTAATCATATAGTCTTAAATTAAAAATAACTTAATTATAATAGAGCTATGTATATGGCGGGGCATTGGATCTAACTTACTTTTCGCTGTAAAAATCGCAAATTAAGATACCTATACATAGTTAAGACTCGGAATCTGAAGATTCCCAAAGTCAACATTAACCGTACAGACAGGTGACTGCCTGATTCTGGTTACCTCAGAACAGCGTTATCTATTTCATATTCGACATTGGCATTCTGAAACACACATGTCAAAGTATCACTTGACAGTTGACATCAAAACACGAACGTGAATATATGATTTGGAACAAGAGCTACTGAACAAATAAGTTCCTGTTACAAGAGGATCTATCGTCTAAGTGTATGGCGTATTGTTTCAACAGCTGAAGAATTGAGAAACCCAATGGACAGCTTCTTAACTTCATTAACATACATACGTTGACCTCTATGTGTATGATGTCTAATAATGGTAGTTGCTATTATTAAATTAACGGTGTTTGAATGGTTGTTGAACGTACAAACAACAGACACAAAACTGTGATTTGCATGTCATCTATTTCCATGTAACCCTTGTACATTACTAAATCTTCATCAATCATGGTAATGGTTTAGCAAGGGTGTTAAGCTTGGGTAAACAGGTTTAGCAGTCGGTTTCTGACGGTCGTCTTCCTTGATGTCCTCGACCGATTCATCGCGTACCTGAGCAACGTATCCCGCGTCTCCGTCGACGGTGTAAGTGACGATCTGTTGATCCTGCAGTAAACGCCTTTCTCTTTTCACTGTGGGATCTTGTTCTATTTCACTTTTGTATGCAAGTTGTATAAGCGAGTACTAGTTGTCTTCTAATACTTCTTGCATTTGAAATGTTGATTTCAGTATCTGAAACCCGAGTCCATTTTGTGTGACGTAATACATGTACGATCTGTTGCAATCAAAAAGGGTTCAGTGCAACGCGTTGGTCTAAAGTTCAAACTTTAATTGTGGCTAAGCTAATGGCTCGAATTCACTGAAAATTTAAGGTTACATGTCTAATTAATAGTAAGATCGCCAGGTAAATTGTTATTGTTGTCCTGCAAAAACTGCTAAAAACATAAGCAAAAAACTTGGGTGAATTTCTTTTGAGAAAACACTGTGCATGTCATTTGTGCTTTCAGTTAAGTTTAATTATGAGATTCCCTTTCTACAGCTAGTCTTGACTCGTTCGGGTGGTCAATGTCCAAAAAGTTTTTTTTACTTGGTTGGTATATCAGCTACTTGTAGACGTGCTTAATGAACCGGGTTAATCAGTGAATGCGCAAACCTGCATGACAAAGAGGACAAGTGGGTCTTTGTACTGTACAACTATTATGATACAGGTTTATGTATTAAGTGTTATACGTGTGACTTGCTTCCTTCGATCAGTTTAGTATTACTGCAGGCATCTCAACAAGATTACCGTCAATTGTGTATCTATCTATCTATCTATCTATCTATCCATCTACCTATATATCTATATATCTATCTATACCTATTTATCTATGTAACTACATGTTTTATCCGCGTTATAATCTTCAAAACTAAAACTCGATACTTGTTTATGGTTCTCAGCTTGTTTTCACTAATCATTTAGGTGAATTCCCACTTAAATTACGTCAAACTAATTCCACTTTACGTAATTCCATAACTTTCCCTTCTCATTGCCCATAAGCAATTTTTTTTGGTCCATACGACTATTTCAAACACTGAAGGTAAATTGCCCCACTTTGGTATATACAAAAAAGGGACCAGAAAGCAGCAGCAATATACAAATAGGTTCAACTTATTTGTCGCTTCACAGTCCTACATGGCAAGTTGACACGAGTCCGATAAGCCAAACTCGTACCTGCCCACACGCAGAGAATGTCTTCCACGACAGGAAATCAATTACGCTTCGGCTGGAAACCAATCTTTTAATTTTTCCCTGCGTTCAGAAGTCTTATCATACTGAATGGATCATTACTTTCAGTTTCTCTTAATAATCTAGCAAGCAGGTAATTTCCAATGAAAATAAAATGCTGTAAATTTCCGATTTTTTAAAATAAAACTTAACACAAATCTCGTAACAGATAATTGCTNACGAATCTCGTAACCAATAATTGCATTTTAACTGCAAGTAATTCTACGTAATTAAAAAATTAAACGTATTTCAATAATGGTCATTTTTCTCAATGAATATCCTCATCAGAATGTGCGATATTCTATTTATGCTCTATACGCAAATTTCACAAACAAAAGAATGTCGCATACAATTTTCCCATCAATCAATTCTTGTTTGATGGCGAGTATCAAATGTATAAAAAATCAATTTTACTTTCACGACAAGTTCAAGTCCTTTAAATAAGAATAGATTCCGTGTTTTTTTTTAAGAAAAAGGGAAAAAATCATAGCGATTCGTACACACTACACAGTGAGGAAACTTGAACTTAAAAGGTATTAACTAACACACACTTCGAAGGTCAATACAACGATGTACTTTCTCCGTCCTGCTGGAGAAGTCGGCGCGCAGGCAGAGCTTCGGTCTCAATGCGGATAACCGCTGCTCCAGCTGCACATAGACATCGGTCAGCTGATTGCAGCCGGTCAAATCCAGCTGCTTCAGATGCACCAGATGATTCTCCGCAGCCGACAACCTCTCCAGCAAGCCATTCCCACTGACCGCCCTGCAAAAGGCCAGGCACAATACATCCAAGGAATCAGCGCCGTTCGACATTAACGAAACTACAGCCTCGGTGACGTCGGTTCCAGCTAGGGCAAGCATTTTCAGGTGATGAAGCCTGCGCGACTTGCCATTGGCCAGAATTCGATCCAAAACGGAATCTGATATCCCGGATACCCAGCTGAGATCAAGGGCCACCAGGTAAGGTAACGCCGGCCTAGCGAACGAAGGCGCGGTCACGGGCTGCTGGAACGCGCTCAGCACCGAGGCGCTGCATCCCTGCATGCTGAGAAACTTCAGCCTGGGCAGCCGATCGAGCAGCCAGCAGATCTGCGGTCCCGTTACCGAAGACCAGTCCATAACAAGGGATTCCGGCTGGCGGCGGACTATCCCGGCCAAAACCGCAGAAGTGAACTGACTTCGATGTGAAAGATTCAATTTCTTCCACAGGGACGGCGATATGCTCGCAGTGTTCCAGGCTCTGCAAACCTGCATACACAGGACAAGATCCCCCGATGAAAGGTACCTGAACACAGGTAGGAGAACCTCTAGCTGAAGGATCAGATCCTCGGATTTCTGCGGTAATCTCTGCAAAATTTGACCGGCTGCTTGCTTCAAACGTTCCTTGTCGTCCTGAACCGAGTCGTCTGGCATGCCGTCCAGCGGAACGGGGCGAACCACGCACGTGGGCTGCTTCAACTGAGGTCGAACTTCGCTTTTCAGCTGCTGAAGGAGCGGGAAGGGACTGGAGATCTCCGTCTTGGGTTGCGGAGTACAGTCCGAGGTAGTCTGACCGGATTCTTCCGGTTCGCGTTTAATGGCAACCGGCTCAGGTTTGGCTTCCGGCTGCTCGATTTTGATCTTGAGTACTGGTACAGGATCGTGGGACTGATGACGTTTCACGGCCAGCTTGGTCTGAGCCACCGACAGCAGGTAGAAATTGTTAACCGACAGATGGCGCTGGTCGCTCCTGTGCTGCTCGACAAGGGTGCGGACGTCCTGGATGAGACTTACCGGATTGGCCAAGATGTCCGGCACGTTCTTCCGGGTAGGGGGTAGCGAGTGGAGGTACAAGACGATGGCCCGCAGCCCGTGCAGTTCAGCCGGAGTCAAGTGCAGGTGCCCAGGAGGTAGTGGAGGATCGATGCTTTCCAGCGGAGGCAGCTGGGAGAGATCCAGGTGGGATCTGCCGAGCAGGCGGTGAACATAGCGCTCCAGGACGTACCAGAGCATCTCGGTGAAGAAGGGGAAGCGGAATTTCGGAGGTACTCGAGTCGAGTCTTCCAGCTGTGCGACGCGCAGCTGTTTTTCTATGGCGAAACTGTGCAGGAAGTTACCGCCGAACACCAGAGAGTCCTTGGGGGTGTAGACTGCGTGGATCCAGCCGGAAGGGATGAGGAAGGTGTTACCCGGCTCCAGTTTGAATCTGGCGCATTTCTCCACCAGGTCGCCGAAGAAGATGTCGCTCTGTTTGCCAGAGAGGATCCACTGCTCGTAGAGCTGCAGGTTTCGGTCGGTTGGTGGAATCAGCCAAAACACCTACTCAATACGTAGAATACAATCATTTAATTCAAAATTTAACGTTTAAATTTAATCCGCGTCATGTATAACATGATTTCTAAAAGGAGCATAGCAAATTGAGAATGAAATATTAAAAGCATCAAAATTAAAAAATAATACAATATTTTATGATGACTGAAAGTTCCACAGCTACGCAATAAATGCAAGAACAAGTGAAGGTTAACGAAAACAAGCATTGATCTAATTTACACACGTCTTGAAAAAGGCAGATAAAACTGACGTGTTTGCATTCATTCATTCGAGCGTTTTGTCATTAATATTAGCAGCAATTTAAAGGTTAACATGATAAAGATTCACATAAATAATTATTATTTCAACATGAAGAACTGGTCATTTCACAGCCGCTCAGCGAATGCGAAAAAGGTTGAAATAACGACTAAATATAGAATGACAGATTTCAGCTACAGACGACTGATAGCATTCATAAAATCCAAATAAAATTAACACGTATTCAAAAATGAAACAGAATAGAAAGTAATTTGCTTGGCATACTCAATGATACAGATCTTAAACAAATATACCCGTTAAAAGGCGATTTCTTTGTAGACTCGATTCATTACCTTGCCACCACGTAGTACGTGATACCACACCGAAGTGCCGCCAAAGTCAATGTGGAAGTCGGTAAAACACCCTTTAACGGACATGAGGCAGTACTTCTGCACTTTGGGGTACCACATGTCGTCCAACGCGTTGGTCGATTCCTTCTGTAACGTTTTCAAGGGACGAGGCCACGCGTTGTCCACCCAGTCAATCTGACGCACCTATTAAGTAAATGAATTAGAAAATTAAAGTAAAACAAATAATAATAATAATATTAATAATAACATTAATCATAAATACATACTTCAACTTAAATACACTTTCTTTTAATTACAATTGGAATTACTGTTATAAGATTAAAATTTAGGAAACGAGGAGGATGTACGTTTTACTCGACACTCATTTGTCCTGACTGAACTTACAATCGCTGGGGGGTGAACGTAATTTTCCAGTTTCGTGTGCGAGAACTCCAGACTGATGACGTTGAGCAGCCTGTCTTTGTTCGGGTTGTCGTAGTACTGGTGCCATTCTTTCATCGTCATTTCCAGGTTCCTCTGCGTCGCCACATCCATCACGTCGACAACGCGCCGCGAACCTAGACGAAACGGGGACAAATCGAGTTTATCCGACAGCGTTGCCCATCTAACGGGATGACGATTTACCAACATAGTGTCGTACGTCCCCCACGGTGAAGTCTGTTTTGGGTACTTTCAAACCGAGCCCGGCTTTGTCTCGGAAAACCAAAGGCGTGGAGAAGCCGTGCTGCTGGATGTGCGCAATGGTGAAATCTGTGTGGACAACGAAGAGGTTAAAGGTCGATATTTTTAGCCAATAGCGTACGGATACCTTTGCCGAGCATTTCCTCGACAAAACACGGCAGGAACTTGTCGGTCGTCAATTTCGCTTCCAGACTGAACGACGGCTGACTGCTTAGCGCGTAGTCAAAATCCAGGTCTTCCTCGTCGACTTCGACTTTCCGTCCGCGTCCTGAACCCCGTTTCCGCTGGGGAAAAAATACAATACAACAATTACTTGATTGATTTTGATTGTGATTTCAGGCGATGTTCGATATCACGATTTTCTGACATTGCTATAGTGGAAGGTGAATCTAGCATTCAGAACAGAAGGAAAAATAAAAAATAAGAGTACAAAAATTACATTAGTAAGGTAGTCAACTAAATGGCAATATAGTTAATAGCAATATAATGATGATAATTTGTAGCAGGAACAGTGATTCCTTAACAAGAATTTAAGAGTTATATCAATACAATAATTATACGATATATCAAGGACAAAAGGCATTAATATATCAAAACTTGGATGCCAATATATATCGGGTATCACCATTGCAAAACGCTCATATCGATTAACAATACAGTATATAAACAGAACTTCTCATCCTGACCAACGCTCAAGACCCTTATCGAGACGATAACGATACGGTGTATCTCAGCCAAAATGCAACGATATATCAAAATTCTGATATCGATATCTATATACCCGACAACCCTGACGAAGAAAACTATCGTCATTTCTAATGTTACAAAATATTAGTTTAACTTCTTGACTTCAACATTACTTTCTTGATCTATACTGAGGATGATACAATAACGTGAGGTAAAGAATCATCAATATCTTCCAAAATTTCCGTATCGATATCTATACATCCGATAACCCTATCAAAGAAAACTAAAGTAACGATACAAAAAGTCAGTAGCGTTTGGCAACATTGCTACTCCAACCTTCTACAATACTCAACGTCAACCCTACGATAACCATATGATGTATCGCGACCACAAAGGAACGCATGATACGTGGAAAATTCAAATGGGTATTGCCATCTCAGACTACCCTGATAGATTAGTCCTTCTAATCATAATAACCAGTTTCCAACTAAAGTGACTGAGGTGACTGTTTACAATTTACCGAATTGGCTCCTGCTCTTCTTCCACGACGCCCTCTCCTTCCCCGAGAGACAGAGGGCGAAGCGGTCCCGATGTCATCCATATTCGTCCAATTGCAAATCCTGTCCGTACCAATGTCACTCTCCTTCCAAAC
>JAIQCU010001861.1:0-15691 GCA_022114935.1 Leptestheria dahalacensis
ATCGGGAAACGGGTAAGATACAACGTTAAACGAGAAATCGTCTACTTTATGATACACTTTTATTCTAGTCTTATGAGCTCAACACAGGAATAACAGGGACTAGCTGGTATTATAATTGTAACGTCAATTAAACCAATATCTCATATGGTGTTATCGATATCGATTTGCAATCACCACTGATTAACTTGTATCTATACAAAAAATCTACATCTATCCACCGTGCATATGCAAGTAAATATTTCCATACCTTGTTAAACTATAACTCTGTCCGTTTATAGTTCCCTGCTTCCATTATGAACACGATAAAAGTATCGATATATTCTCCTTCAATATTGAATATATCGATACAGCTTAAACGTCAATGGATATCGTTCAACGTTTTGCCTATAAATATAGCTTCTCTGTTGGTAAATGAAAATACCAAACTTGACTGTTTATGTGTGATTTATTTGTTCTAACCGCTAATATCTAACTACATATATGCTATGAACGGATCTTCATTGAAGAATTTGGTTGATGAATCTGAATTAACCTGAAGTTATGTTCCAAATTTCACGATGAAACCAAGTCCTGTCTATTGAGACAGAGACTTTTACGATGTTTGCCGTATTTTATGACTTGCTCTTTCCGACACGAAACAGTGAGTCCGATTGTCTGCCGGTTGGGATAAGATCGTAAAAGCACGCGGGCCCCAGCAGAAGCGTCGAAACCTGTAAACGTA
Source organism: Leptestheria dahalacensis (assembly GCA_022114935.1). NCBI lineage: Eukaryota > Metazoa > Arthropoda > Branchiopoda > Diplostraca > Leptestheriidae > Leptestheria > Leptestheria dahalacensis. The sequence goes on from JAIQCU010001861.1 coordinate 722, forward strand.
GCCTGCAAGTTGCCCGTCGCTTCCCGTTTGACTGTATCTAAAGTAAACAAGTCGATACACTAACTTCCAGCTAATGTAACGGCGCAGCCGGAATCGACCTTTCCTCTCCCTTTGATAAATATGTGAGGATGGGCTAATTTTAGCCTTACACACAAGTTCAGTCTAAGTTCATCTAATTCCTCCCCAGCGCAAAAACCAGCAGTTCAAGCAGTAATGGTTCCAACAGTTGAAACTGCTGATGTTCGCCCAAATCAAGCAGGTGGCAGATGGTTAGCAGTAGGTCGTTCAGCAGGTTCTTCGCCTGGTTGTTTTTGCATTGGGTCCAATGTTTCATTAACTCAAACCTACTGAATTAACAAGATAAGATAGACATCATGATATGTGAGTTACTGTACATTCGTATACTTTCATGAAACTATATGATATTAAGATTTCAACAACATTGTTATACGACTTGAATTTCTGGCTGGTCGGATTGTTAATTTCTTGATTGAGGTCAATCACACATGCGTTATTTTAGCTTATGTCCTTTAAGATGTCTGATATGAAGTCACTAAACTTGATATTCAAATTCAGTCAGTTATAAAGTGAAGTTATACAAGAATCAGTTAACTGGTTACTATGTTTCCGGTTATAGTTTAAAGGTACGAGGCGTTGACAGTGTCACGTATGTATGTTTGACGCTATAGTTAACTTATTGCAATCGTGATTAACTATGCGTGTGTAAGGTGCATAAGGATTACATTTATTTTGATTTCTTAAGAGATGAGACATCTTGCGGTAGTTTGCTTGAATTAACCTGATATCGTAGCGATAAGATACGTCGAAGCAAAGGGGTGTTTGGAAAGGATAATTGAATGGCGGGGGTTAATGCGTCGGTTGCTGTTAACTTTGGCGAGCGTGTGACACAAACCAGAAGCATCTCTCGCTCTCGGTGCGGCGCGTTGCATGTGTATACGCCTTTCGCCGTGACACTCAATTCCTCATAACTTAGTTACCCTTTCGTTTGCATTCCTCCCATTATCAAATGAGCCCTGTGGAAGAGTCTTGGTAAAACGAGAATTTCCATCTGAAAAGCACAGGAAGTTGATTAACCGATGTCTGTCTGTCTATCTATCTATCTATCTATCTCTACCTCTATCTATTTATCTGCCTATCTGCCATGTCTATCTACTTGTTATATCTATTATCTATCCTTCAATCTATCTATCTATCTATCTATCTATCTATCTATCTATCTATCTATCTATCTATCTATCTATCTATCTATCTATCTATCTATCTATCTAACTATCTATTTATATATCTAGCTGTCATGTCTATCTATATCTTTACATCTATTGTCTATCCTTCTATCGATCTATGTAGCCGCATCTATGTAGTCTATCTATCTATCTGTTTATCTGTCTGTCTGTCTATCTATTTATTTATCTATCTATCTATCTATCTCTCTATCTCTACCTCTATCTATTTATCTACCTATCCGCCATGTCTATCTACTTGTTATATCTATTGACTATCCTTCAGTCTATCTATCTATCCATCTGTTTGTCTATCTATGTATCTATCTAATTATTATCTACCTATCTATATCGATATCTTGTTGAACAGGACATTGAATTAGAACCTTTACAACAAAACTGAAATAGCTATGATAGTGTTATTTTACTATAATTATAGTTGTTGATAATAAAATGTAACATGATGTTTCCACTTACCTCTTGGAAATACAGTCCAACTTGGGTGATATTAAAACATCAAACGTATTGATATCCACATTCGCACCAGATGTGTTAATATGTATCCCATCTTTGCGCGTTTTACAGTCAATCGAATAATATATCTGTCTTGTGAAGGTTAGCTATACAACAATACCGTTCATCTGAAATGCAGTCCTTGGAAAAGTATCCGAAGTTAATACCTTTTTAACGAATTTATTTCATTTATTTCTATAATATTTTTTCAAATTTATAAATATTAAGTTCAATGCTTGATATGAAGACAACGATGTAATTATACATGCGATATTCATTATTAATTCCAGGTATCCTGATTGGAAAAAAACTATTTCAGTTGCTTCTCAGACTATTATACTATAGCATTTGGTATAAAAATGGAAATACTGAAACTGCTGATGTTCTCCCAAATCCAGCAAGGCAAGACGGTTAGCAGTAGGTCGTTCAACAGGTCGAGGACCTGCTGGTTTTCGCAATGGAACAGTGAGCCAATGATAAACACAAATGTGCAGCTTGTAATCTAGTATTATGAGGTCGAACAAACTATATAGTCTATACAATAAGAGTTGTAAAAGTCAGTCGATATTTAGTTGTCAAAGACCGGGGGCTTTTGTATCGATAGTTGGCAATTCGGTTGGCGCCGTGACGTCCGCCACTCATTTGTCACAGCCTGTTGCCGACGGCTTACGGCTAGCTCCATCATCAACTTGGTCGTCTTCTCTCTCTCTCTCTCTCTCTCTCTTTCTCTTTCTCTTCCAAACAGCAGAAATCCGACCGGGGTTAGATGGCTTTTGCTCCCCAGTCAAACCCCACTCTATCCTGCTGCACTTCAAACTTTCATCCGGGCCAAGTCAATTTGATCAATTTAACATGTTCTGTTAAGTTAAGAGAGTCTGCATTAAATGGAGTACAGCAAATGGTTATTATAGATGATTAGATATTATGGTGTAAGTAGATTATAGGTTAGACATAGTATGGATAGTATATTATAGATATAGTATATATAGATTATAGATTCGAGGGGATAGTATAGATAGTAGATAGATATAGATGGTAGATTGCATATAGATACAGTGTGATAAAGTATTTGTAAGATTAAATCTGGGCTATGTGTAACTTTGCTAAGAAAAAGTGTTAGCAGCTCTTGCGATTACCAATGCAACTTTTGTTTGTTTGTTGGGACTTTGTGTTTGTTTGTCTGTTTGTTTGTACGTCGGTCTACAGTTGTTTGTTCTTTCGAAATGTTTGCTTGTTTGTTGATTTAACTGTTTTGCTTTGATTTGCTGTTTTATACTTGTGCTGTTTTGTAAACCTACTTGTTGCTAATAAGTGTGTTAGTTAACTCGTGGCATATACTTCTTTATATTGTTTGTAAACTACTCTATCCTGTGATCTAACCTTTGTTCCTTTCACATAATTTGTATCACGTATAAAGTTAAAGCAATCAAGCATTATACTAATATGAACTTATATTATTGGGTTGACGTGAACATTGGAAGTTTATAGGCGAAATGATAAGATGTATAGTTAAGATGATCGCGATTGAGCAGCAACGTGAAATCCTAGTTATGCAGAAGTTAGTGATATTACCCTAAGAGAGATTTCAGATTTCATGTTCTTAAACTCTATCTATCTATCTATCTATCCATCTACCTACCTATCTATTCAACTATCTGTCCATTTATCTATCTATCTACCTATCTACCCATCTGTCAATCTATCCGTCTATCTACCTACCTACCCCCTACTTGCCTACCTACCTACCTACCTACCTACCTATCTATTCAACTATCAGTCCATCTATCTACCTACCTACCTATCTACCTATCTATTCAACTATCAGTCCATCTACCTACCTACCTACCTGCCTGCCTACCTATCTACCCACATGTCAATCTACCCGNATCTACCCGTCTATCTACCTACCTACCTTCCTACCTACCTATCTATATCTATGTATCTATCTGTCTGTCTAGCTATCTGTCTCTCCATCTATCTGTCCATCTATTTATCTACCTATCTACCCATTTGTCAATCTACCCGTCTATCTTACCTACCTACTTTCCTACCTACCTACATACCTATCTATCTGTATATCTGTCTACCTATCTGTCTGTCCATCTATCTGTCTATCCATCAATCTATCTATCTAACTATCTATCTATCTATCTAACTATATATCTGTCTTTCTGTGTATCTATCCTTCTATCTATCTGTCTGTCTATCTATTGTCTAACTATCCATCTCTCTGCCTATCAGAGTATCTGCCTGTCTATCTACCTATCAATGAGGACGTCTATCTACTTATCTGTTTACCTATTAAATTAGGACCAGAAAATATCGGGAAAAAATATGATTTGGAAGTCATAGGATTTACTAAAAAGGGCCCCGTCTGGCGTTGAGTCGATAAAAAAAAATGAGCTCAGGTCGGGGTCATGCGAGGTCAAGTTACACGAGAGCTATTCTTCGGCCCTTATTGGAGGGTAAACTTGAAGACGCCTGTCTAATTGTACTTAAGTGGCGTTACATGTAAGGCACTCGAAAGGCGATCGCTTTTTATTTTTCTTCCACTGACGACGAAATCGTTGCGATCCTCTTACCAAAAGAAGGCCGCGCTTTTTACACATTCTCTCACAAACAAGAATTCCACGCCAAAAAGTCCCGTCTAAACCCGTCAAGGCTCCTGAATGGCGGACAATTATTGTAAGGTCTAACCTTTAGGATTTTATTTTAGCTAAACTTACAAACCAATTTCAACAGAACTTTACGACTGCATTAAGTACTACTAGGGTCACATTCAGTATTTTTTGGGTTCCTATATCTTTAAATGTGTACGAGCAATAATCAATTATTCCCCAGGAAAGATCCTTTTTCTATTGTTCTAAACCGTATCCCTCCCGTAAGACCGGGATACGCACAGACAATCAGACTTATGATCTTTCATTAGAAGGTCATTTACTTTAACAGTCTGTAAAACGTATAATTTATCTTAATTTACACACAGGTATGCGATTCACGAGATGGCAAGGTACTATTCCTAGTGCTATATATCCCGATGCAAAAACCAGTAGGCCGAGGACCTGCTGAACAACCTACTGATAACCGTCTGCCTGTTGGAATTGAGCGAATGTCAGCAGTTCCTACCTCCATAAGCAGCCGGACTGGAACCACGGCTGCTTGAACTGCTGATACACCTGCTGGTTGTTGCACTGGGATCGATGATGATAATAGATCAATCTGATTAACTTTGATGTTATCTGCTCATAATATGACGTATAGATTGTAAAGAGTACATAAATTGATGTGCGATTTACCAGGTACTAAATTCAAGTAATATCCATTAATAAGTAATTTTTGTTGCTAATTACTTTACTAACTAAATTCGTTTTGATAAGATTTCTGATGTTGACGGATTAATCAAGCTGCTGTTCTTTATAGTGTTTTGTATCGGATATGATGCTGGAATGGATTCTCAGTCGGTACGAATGTAATGGAGCTGGAAAACATATATAGCGTAAAGAAAATGGCAATTTATTGCCTTGTATAAGCTAGAGTGGGTGGCCTGGTATTTTAATGTCAACAAACATATACAGAGCATAGTCATAACGACCGGTCTGTTTTTACTTGTGCCGAGGGATTCCGTGTGTAAAGGGGGGTGCAGAAGGGACTTACAACTCGAGAGACTTAAAAGGGGTTCGTCACCCTCATGAAAACTTGGCTGGTGGAGACTTTTTAGTTTAAGAATACAAGCAACATTACAATAACATCTATCTATCTGCCTATACCTATGTGTCTATTTATCTATCTGTCTATCTGTGTGTTTAATATCTATCTATGTATGTATGTATCTATCTATCTCTGTCAATCTAGCTATCTATCTCTTAATTTATCTATCCATGTATCTATCTATCTATTTATCTGTCTGTCTGTCTATCTATCTATTTTTTCTATCTATCTAATCATCTGTCTGTCTATCTATCTATCTATCTATTTTATCTAATTATCTGTCTATCTATCTATCTACTTATCTGTCAATCTAGCTATCTATTTCTCAATCTGTCTATCCATCTATCTATTTATCTATCTATCTGTCTGTCTGTCTATCTATCTATCTATCTATCTATCTATCTACTTATCTGTCATCTATCTCTCAACCTATCTATCCATCTATCTATCTAACTATGTATCTATCTATCTATCTATCTATCTATCTATCTATCTATCTATCTATCTATCTAATTATCTGTCTATCTATCTATCTACTTATCTGTCAATCTAGCTATCTATTTCTCAATCTGTCTATCCATCTATCTATTTATCTATCTATCTGTCTGTCTGTCTGTCTGTCTGTCTATCTGTCTGGTCTATCTATCTATCTCTACCAATCAATCTATCTCTCTCTCTATCTAATCGATCTGTCTGTTTATCTATCTATGTGTCTATCTATCCGCCGTCTGTCTGTTTGTCTGTCTGTCTGTCTGTCTGTCTATCAAGCTAATTCTCTCTCCTGCTCTCTCTATATCTGTCTTTGCCAGTTATTTATCTAACAACTAATAGAAGATGAAAGTAAAAGCTTCTGAAAAAGGAAAATCGAGTCAAAACTGACGTCAGTCGCCATTACACGCACTTTGAAAAAGAGACAACCAGAAAACAAGGAACTTGTCTGTGTGACTTTCTTTTTTATAAACCCTCAATTAAGAATGCAGTAACACGTGAAGTGCTAAGAGGACCAATGGACAAAAAATAAATGCTCGAGAACAGTGATAATCTAATTAAATTTTGTTTTTTTTTACTTGATGATGAAGAAGAGAAATAAGAAGAGGAAAATAAAGAAGAAAGGGAAGGGGGCAAAAGGCGAGCGACAAGTGAGAATCTCCAGATGGGAGCAAGTGCTGCAAGGCGGCACCAGAAGTGCGATAACACTAAAACCTTCCTTGGCACTACATTATATTAGCTCATACAAGCACATTAACCATAGGCAAACTCAAAATATCTTAACATTTATCCAGTTTGATTTAAGTTGATTAATGAATTATCAAGTTAAATAATAAGTTTATGATAACGTATATCAAGGTCGCGATTTTGACCGTTGACCTCCGAAACCTCTCTGAAATCAAGTCGATTCAGACTGTTGAATTCTTATTACTTAATCGTATATACTTTTAATACTTACAATGTGATTCGTATCATGTAGGTCTGGTGGTTGACTACTGATCTGTATATGGTCTATGTGGTCTGATGGTTAATTCGGTCTAATGGTACAGCCCTGTGAATGTTAATAGAGTAGAAATCATCGATATCATTCATATCGTTTTTCCGACGTATCTGGTTTCCACTTGTATATTTAGCTTGCTCTGGCTAAAAATTACGGTCGGTATTTGGATTTTACTATGAGTATTATGCGTCCTTTTCCACTATAGTTGATACGGGTTTGACATTAAGGGCATCATGTGATATGGAATAATGTGTATACATTTGAGGGTACATTCGGAAGCCACTGTATATTAAACGAGCAAGGACATCTGTTAGTTTGCATTGGTATAGTTAGGTCAGTCATGCTATATAGTGAACCAAAAGCAAAAACGCTCAAGTTGCTTCTAATGCTTCGATAGATAGGATCATTTAGGTGGATAGGCAGGTAGATAAACAGATTGACGGATAGATAAATAAGTAAACAGACAGACAGATAGATAGATAAACAGAGAGACAGATAGATAGAAAGAAAGACAGATAGATCGATAGATAGATAGATAGATAGATAGATAGATAGATAGATAGATAGATAGATAGATAGATAGATAGATAGATAGATAGATAGATAGATAGATAGATAGATAGATAGATAGATAGATAGATAGATAGATAGATAGATAAATAGACTGATAGATGGATGGATAGGTAGATAAATAGGTAGATGGATGGATAGATAGATAGATAGATAGATAGATAGGTAGATAGATAGATAGATAGATAGATAAATAGATAGATAGACAAACATATAGACAGACAGATACACAAATAGATAGATAGACAGATAGATAGATAGATAGATAGATAGATAGATAGATAGATAGATAGATAGATATGTAGACAGATTAGATAAACACACAGACAGACAGTTGATAGATAGATAGATAGACAAGTATATAGATAGACAAATAGATAGATAGACAGACAGGCAGACAGATAGATGCAGATAATTTAGTACAACCATCCTATAATGCCTTAGGTCGACGAACAGATTCCAATACGCGTCTATACAAGTTTCCTCGGACTACATACATAGGAATTGTATAGAAATAAGGTTATATGTCATAACCGCTAAGAATTTCTCGTTTATCAGCCAAACTCTCGTTTCTCATCTCGAGTGGTTTCAGTGTGTATTTTCTGCCTTTGGCCAGATAAGACCCCACTTGATTCTTACGCTCTTGAAAAAGACAGGATTGCTTGTCATAAATTAAGTCATTTTTAAAAAGTAAAAATGTCATTCTTTCTTTTCCGGTTACATTGACTGTAAAATACAATCTGGTTAAAATCTCAGTTAATACTAATTAACGAGACATTATATTTTCACCAAACATTATTATATCATCGAAATTCAGAGCATATCGGGTTCCGGATCTCATGTGCAGCTTTTCATGTATTTCTTATTGAAATTAGTATTACTATTTTATAATTTTTATAACATTTTTATTTTTTATTTTAATCTGATTTCGAGGTAGTCAGGTTAATTTCTTAATTAGTACGAATGTCAGGAAAGCAACGGAATGAAAACAACGCCCTCCAGACGCACAGATCGTTTCGACATCAAAGACGCTCTGTGTGTCTCCCTATATATCTATCAGTTTTCAGACCAGATCCTCTCTGTCTATCTTTCTATCTCTCTATCGGCATGCGATATAATTACCACAGAGCAAGAAGAAAATCATCGATCGAAATTACTATAGATCAACACCACATGGCCCTGGTGTGGGAAAACGGCGAACTGATGGAGGTGGCCCTTTTCCATATATCCATATTGGGGGAGGGGGGTGCGAGAAGACAATTGAATGATCAAGGCGCCATAAGTGTTGTATGGAAAAGGCCGGGGAAAAAGGTCAGAAACTCGAAGGTGCGAGTTAGATACTCTGGACCCTTAAACCAACACGGTAGCCGGCGAAAATGACAAACCGCCCCGACCCGTGGAAACCACAGACGGCTAATAATCAGGGGGTGATCTACCCTTTCATTTCACACTCAAGTTGGAACACCGGAAAAGGGGTGGACACTTTGGAAAAAACCAACACTGTGCACCCTCTATATACAAAGATGTACTGAACCCTTTAGACGAGACGAGTTTCAAGTTTCAACTGTAAGTCAGATACAGCGATTAAATGAAGGTAAACTTAAACATAATTTGATTAGTTTAAGCGGCTGACATTAGCTGTTATTACATAAAGACATCTGCAGGTCTAAACCAACAGTTAAAACAGCTCTATGGTTGCAGTCTGGTTTGCTTATGGAGACGTAGAAACTGCTGAAACTGCTGACGTTCGCTCAGATTCAGCAGGCGTAGACGGTCAGTTGCTGGCTTTTGCATTGGGGGAGGAAGGAACTGCTGAAACTGCTGATGTTCGCCCAGATTCAGTAGGCATAGACGGTTAGCCAGTAGGTCGTTAAGCTGCTGGCTTTTGCACTGGGGAAGGAACTACTGAAAGTGCTGATGTTCGCCCGGATTCAGCAGTCAGACGGTTAACGAGTAGGTCGTTAAGCTGCTGGCTTTTGCACTGAGGAAGGAAGGAACTGCTGAAGCTGCTGATGTTCGCCCAGGTTCAGTAGGCAGACGCCTTGGCAGTAGGTCGTTCAGCTGCTGGTGTTTGCTGTTTGGGACACAAAGAGTTATCTATATACTGAAACCTTCAAACAAGATAAGTTTTCAAGACGGGACTGGTTATTATACAAAATTATATCATGAAATCATAGTTATGCAATGTATTAACGAAGGTATCAATTAAGTATATAATCTGATTAGTTTAAGCGGGTTAATGTATAACATTCATGAGACGACAAAGGACGTAACGATGAATACTTAAACAATAATCTTGTGCTGGTTAACTATTGCTGATATCGACATCCCTTTCCTTTACGATGGTATAATGATGACCCAACATTGTCGAACCAGTACTCAAGTTATCATCTATGACGGTTATACTTCAGTCATTCATTCTTGTCATCTGCATTGTCAATTCATAATGAAAAACAACGACTGAAACCATATTGTTCAAATATGAATCAAATGCAGTTTCATTGATTTAGTCATTCCCTTGATCAGTTTCGAAAGCGCGGCTCATTGATAGAAATCATTAATACATGGTCAACCAAATTCCAAGTGTTTAACAAACAGTTTACTATAGGGTTTATTCTAGGTTTTACTGCACATAAGAGACACATGTTCAGAGTCATCGCTGCTGCACACGGATTATATCGGAGAGAATAGCTAAACAATTATTCGAAAGTAAACATTATCATATCTACGACAAACTGGTAAACAAGGCGTTCGCAGTAACCCTCGAAAACGTCTCCATAGTATCGACTTTCATCTGGAGGGGGGAGAGATCCAGCCTGGGCGGAGCAGGAGGAACCTACGGGCACCAATCACCATCGTCCATATCCCTACTTCGACGTCTGATTTGTAGATCCCAACTTGGTACTATTGCATTGAAAACAAGGCGCACAGTTGACTTTGTGGCCATTGCGCATCCAACCCCTTGAACGTATAGCAAGTTTCCATCCGATTCTGAAGCTCAGTTTTCGTCTTATACTTGTATCTCTGGTTTTCGACATTGCTGTGCGACTTAGGAGTCGACTTTTCCCCGGTCTCTGTCGATATCGATATCGAGATACTGAACTAGTTCTGTCGATAGTTTAAGAAGCAGAATTCTTTCATTTTCATTTAAGAAAATAAAATGAGTTTAGTGAGTGGCTATCCAGCAGCTACTTATGGTCCGACGGATTCGTTCTGTCCTTCCGGATTCTATCCGCAGAACCATCCGGCGGGTCCTTCGCTTCAAGTATCCGACTACAGTAACCAGCAACAGCATTTCTATTCGTCATCATGGGCGTGGAATCCGCAGTCGATCGCTGCGCAGAATTCGACCGAATTCGGATCTTGCTACAATTCATCCGTAAGTGATTTTCTTGTAATAAGACGTCTGATGCTACTGACTGGTTTGTTCTCCAATCAGTTTAGTAGCCGCGTTGAGGAATTAGATGACATATTATTGACAATTAACTGTTCTTTGGCGCCTTTTAGACTGTTGATTAAGCGACGTTTATCATTTACTTAAATGATGCAAAATACAATGTCCTTCAAATCAATCGAACATATTTATTACAATTAAAGTAATATCTAATTCACAAGAAGAATAGTCGTTAGATTCATGTAAAAGTTAACTTTAATTGAGTACAACACTAAAGTATCTGGTTATTATTGCTTCTTCGTTACACGAATAAATTCAACATAAAATTGTAATCAATCTAGTGTAATAGCAGCCCGTGCCATTACGGCGGTGAATACACGATGACGGGTCCGGGCAGCGGCAATGCCGTCACCCTCAGCAACGACAACTTCAGCCCGCTGGCGGATTCGGCGGGCTACGGAGTGCCGCGCATCCGGGTGGTCAAGCGTCGCACCACGGCCAACAAGAAAGAGCGACGCCGGACGCAGTCGATCAACAACGCCTTCACCGAGCTGCGCGACTGCATTCCCAACGTGCCGGCAGACACGAAACTGTCGAAGATCAAAACACTGCGACTGGCCACCTCGTACATCTCGTACTTGATGTCGGTGCTCGAAGCCGGCGACGCTGAAATGCCCTTCCGCGCTGAACTCACCCGACCCAACAAGTGCGAACAGCAGCACAGGGTTGCCGCTGAACAGGTCGCCAACGACATCAACTGTCATTCTCACTTCAACAGGGAAAAGGTACGAAACACGGAAACTGTTATGTAATATGACTGTGTTATCGCAATAGGAGATAATTTAATTATGATACTGATATATAAATGCACATCTTGTTGTGGAATTCTCGTATCTTATGTTTATCTCTTAATTATTATTATTTATTATTACTATCAATAGTATGATTATTAAGTTTAATTCTTTGAACCCTAATATAATTTACTCTCTCTAAATTGCTGTTTTATTGTAGGGCAGTTAATATATATAAGATATGCATAAACTTGATAATACTTAAACTGTATAAAACATAATTACTATATAACTTTAGTTGCTCTCTTTAATTGAAATGTTCGTTCGTGCGCGCGGGTTAGAGTAAAAAGAAAGGCAAAGGCTGGTGCTATAATGACAAGGCACGAGTGAGGCTAGGTAAACCTAGGGCGGTCATCATAGGAAACCTCCTCTCTTTCTCTCTGTCTCTCTATACAAATGCTGCTTGCCACTTATTTGCTTTGCACCGACAAACCTGTCAAGCGCTGTCTTTTTGCGCTTCAAATTTGGCCAACCAAACCGACAAACGGTGCCACCTGTGGGGTCTCTACCGTCGTCAGGGTTGAATTATTAACTCGTTTATAATGCACTATCTATTATCGTTTTTTTTACATATTCTGTATTATTCATTATTATACTATTTTTTACTATTAATTATTTGTTAATTATTAATTACTATCTATCTGTCGATCTATCTAAGCTATCTGCTTATCTATGTGTCTATCTATCTATCTGTCTGTCTATCTGTCTATTTATCTATTTATCTATCTATCTATCTAACTATCTATCTATATGTCTATCTATCTATCTATCTATCTATCTGTCTAGCTGTCTGCCTATCTATCTATCTATCTATCTAGCTATTTATCTACCTACCTATCTATCTATCTATCTCCCTGTCTATTTATCAATATCTATCCATCTTCCGTTTTGAATAAAATTGAATGTGCCATATTTATATCTATATCCATTGCCCGTTATTTGTTATTATAGCATTTATTATATTACTATTAGTTATTTAGTCGTTCATCAAATATCGTATTTGTAATTAATGCTTATTAACTATTAGCTCTTACCAATTGTTATTATTTATTTGCCAGTTAAACCACTATTATTATAGACTATCTCTGTAATCACCGTTTAATTGACCAATCATATTTATCACAGTAATAGACTTAAACATAATGACTATATAACATTGAATTAAATCAATATTATCTTAGTCAGTTCTCTTGACAAAATTCGTTTAAAGTAAAGTTAATGTAAGGGTCTCTGCTGTGTGACCTGAGTTGACCTCAGGCGTCAGCTGAAGATTATTATTTATTGTATTATTCTTTTATTATTTATTATTTAATAATTTATTATTTCCTCTACGTACTATTTCATTGCTATAAAGTTTACGATTGACTGTATACTTCTATTGCTCAATGCAAAAGATGACATTAACCAGAAAATGTAACTAAAATCAATCAGTCCTATGGTATTATGATCATCATTTATCTTGATCATTCATCGATTTACATTAAGGCGTGGAAATATAGTTTGTTCATTTAATTTTACTTTGTAAAGTAAACGATTAAGTTGTGAGGGTCTTTCAGTAAATCAACGGTTGCTGCTGGGTGACCTGGTTTGACCTCGGGTTCATTTCCTGCGCGACCTGACACGTTGACACGCGATCTGGCTAATGCTTGACCGCAAAAACCGACCTGTTTGCAACCTTGCAAATTAGAGGGATGACCTTGCGAGAAACGTCTCCTTTTCGCGATCTGTTTGCACAGGAAATAGCCGTCGACAATTGTGCGCGCCCTTCTGAATTGTTTATTTTCCGCCTCTGTTGGAATTCTCAATCATGTATAGATAGATAGATATTTAGATAGCTAAACAGTTAGATAGATAGATATACAGATAGATGGACGACGGGTGGATGGACAAGATAGGCAGATTAGACAGAAGATAGGAGTTAGATACATAGATAGATAGATGGATGGATGGACAAGATATATAGATATATGGATTGATAAGATAGATAGTTAGATAGATAGACAGAAAATTAATTAGATGGATAGAAAGATGGATAGATGGACATATGGATAGACGGATACATGGTTAGATAGATAGAAACATACATAGATAAATAGATAGATGTAGGCAAACAGATAGACAGATAGATACATAGATAAATAGATCAGTAGATAGATAGATAGACAGAAGATAGATAGATAGATGGATAGACAGATAGACAGACAGATATATACATGGACAGATAAATAGATCAATAGATAGATAGACAGAAAATTAATTAGATGGATAGATGGATAGAAAGATGGATAGATGGACATATGGATAGACGGATACATGGTTAGATAGGATAGAAACATACAGAGATAAATAGATAGATGTAGGCAAACAAATAGACAGATAGATAGATAGATACACAGATAAATAGATCAGTAGATAGATAGATAGACAGACAGATAGATATAGATAGATAGATAGACAGACAGATAGATAGATAGATAGATGGATTGACAGATAGACAGACAGATAGATAGCATTCATACGCTTGGCATAAAGCCCCGTCTATATAATTATATAAGCTTCACATCATCACAAAACATTTTTTTAGAATAAATTAATCCTCTCCTACATAAAATTCAATTGTTTTGATGTACATTTATTTTTATTGTTCTTATAATTAATATTATCGGCTATCAACTAGAGGAATTGAAATATTAAGACTATTATTCTCTTAGCAGGTGAAAGAGGAGTTAATGATTCATCCGGCATCATCCGGTTCATCGTCAGCAGCCGAGAAGCGTAAAGGTCGCACCGGATGGCCTCACCACGTCTGGGCGCTTGAATTAAAACCCTGAAATGCACATTTCTCAACGGCTTCACCACATCATTCATTCATTAACGTAATCGTTCTCCCGCAATTCTCTGGACTGTTTTATTAATCTCTGTGTATAAACTTTGAAATCTCCCTTTCTTATACAACATAAAGTTACATCCCAGTGCAAATATCAGCAGGTCTTCAGCAGTTCAACCCGGTCACTCAGACGGAGGCAATGGAACTGCTGGAACTGCTGATGTTCGCCCAAATCCAGCAGGCAGGCGATTCAGCTGCTGCGCGGTTTTTGGCACTGGGATAGCTGTGGTCGTATGTAAGGTAAACGTGTTTTCCTAGGATATTTGACGAGTTAACTTTGATAGATGTTTGATGCGTGCAATATATTCAACGGAATA
>JAIQCU010001862.1:0-5000 GCA_022114935.1 Leptestheria dahalacensis
TAAGGAAATTCCACCCAGGTCACGAGCGTCGGAAAATAAACTGCAAATTCAATTTGCCATGATGATGAATGGCCTTCATAAAACAAGTTTACAAGAATATCCTTTTTTAAAAAAAATAAAAATATATTACGCGATATATATTTTTCAATAATACAGGAAAAGTATAACGACCTCCAGAAATTTCTCTGTTTTCCAGCATCTACAAATACTTGGTGTTATCGTTCTTCTGCATGGCTTGTTCACTAGACGCGGGAGAAGATCTACAACTATAGCTTCTCATTTTTGACAAGTGATAATCCATATAGACATTATAATGTGAAGAGTTTAGTAAACATGCTAATACACTACACTATTATTACATCCATCATATATTGTTATAAAGGTAACTATCCTTCATCATAGGTTCTGTCTGAATCTACATATAGCTATAGTATCATTTCTACTTCTTATACAATTTTATCTGTCTATCTATCTATCTATCTATCTATCTGTATGTCTATCTAATTATACCAGACCGTCACACGCTATTGGCATTTGGGATTACAGAAAATTTAAAGTAATTATATTTTGCACAACAGCAAATTAGAACCAGTCGTTTAGTCAATACCTAGACATCTCGTAAGGTAAATTACAATATTACATATTATTTGACGGTTCTTGTACCCATTACATGCCTTGGGTGGTGCTTCTCAAAAGGATCGAAAGTAACTTTATGGATATAAAACGATCCTAAAAAGGTAAGAGAAGTGCCGCAACACCATACGGGATCAATGGCTGCGTCGTAAAGGAGCTGCATAATAACACTTCAGAGTTGATGGTTATTCGAATTAACCTGAGACATGTATATGTATTCCTTATAAAGATTTAGAGCAAGGTACATTAGATATCTAATGTACTTGACTGAACGATAGACTATAATCATGCATTAACTTTAGTTTCTAGTCTTAAATAATTAAATATTATTACGAACAAATTATAAAAATAGTTTGGCAATCAGGTACGTGATCCTCAGGCCTATTTATATAAATGATTACTGCAGACTAGAAAGTTCAATTACATAGATAGGTTAGATAGGCATTAACAGATTTACCGATTGATAGAAAGGCGGACAGCTAGGACAGATAGGTATATATATAGAGATAGTTAGGTTTATGTAGATAGATAGACTAATAGATAGATAGATAGATAGATAGATAGATATAATGATAGATAGATAGACAGAAACATAAATAGATTGAAAATTAGTTAGATCGACTGCTAGATAGAGAGATAGATAGATAGATAGAATGATAGATAGATAGACAGACAGACAGACAGATTGACAGAGTGACAGATAGACAGCAAGATCAGGTAGACATAGATACATATAGTTATGTATCAGATAGCTAGACAGACAAAGGCAGGATGTATGATAAGATCAGAACACGTTCAGACATGACTTTAAATGGCTGTTCCTGTTGACACGTTGAAAGGTGAACATGTTCTCGGATATCACAACATACCGTGTGCACCGTCTATCGATTAAACATCATCACACTAACATTAATAAATCGATATCGAGCAAACTGTGCAGCCATATAAATAAAAAGCTGTAATGTCATATAACAACACCCTGCGTATAATACAAGTGTATTATATCTCTATATGTCTCCTAGATAGATAGACAGATAGATAGATAGATAGATAGATAGATAGATAGATAGATAGATAGATAGATAGATAGACAGATAGATATAGATAGATAGATAGATAGATAGATAGATAGAAAGATAGATNCTCTTGTTTATTTCAGCCATTATACATAGAGAGGTTGTTGTGTTGATCTGGGCATCCTTCAGTGTTACATAGTTGTATAGTTACCTAGTAATCACCTAGTTATAATAGATATTGTATTACATCTATAATATATACATGTACAGCTGGAAATAAGATGAGCAACGAGCGAGTATAGCTGCGCTTTTCATCCTTTCCTTACGGTTGGCTGCAGAGGTGACAGGAAACGCACTCTTGGAAACAGTCGATTAAAAGCCAAACGCGCACCATCATCAGGATTAAGGATCTTTCACGCATCTGTGCCTTCAGTCACCGTTTCCGAATATGTAATCGTCACTCTAATGACAGCATTCTACTTAATTATGATACACGTATGAAGTAATATCTGTACGTTTATTAATTAGCGTAATCTATATCATCTTTGTAACTATTTTATTTGCAAAATTACAACATCGTAGAGTTGAGATTCTGGCTGGGAATCTATGGGGAAATTTGATTCTGGTGTATTTCCATAGGTTATTGCATTTTGCGGTGGCAGTGCCTCTTTTTATAACGGCTGAAGCCTGTCAGTTGTGCTGCTGACCCGATTTGATCCCATGGCGGGAGCCTAAATAACCTAACTGCATTACCGAGAAGTGCGCAAGGATTGCCACGCCAACTTGCTCCATTTATGTGGAAAATAAAACGCCCGTGGGTATTCCACGTCAAAAATCAAGCCAAGGAGATTCACAGGTTCATTTTTAGGCTTGATGCTTTTCAAGGAGTTAAAGACTAAAGACTAAAGACTAGTGTGCGGGATCAGTGGTTATAGTGTTTAAGAACAAACAGACAGAGTTTAGCAGACTTGCTAGCAAGTGAGTGAAAAGGAGTCAGTTTGGCTAGGCTATGAAGAAGAAACTATCAACAGCAGAATCAAAGAAGTATGTGGGCAATTAATCAAACAAACAAACGAACAAACAACCATAGAAACGTGCAAACAAGCAAGCAAACAAGCAAGCAAGCAAACAAACAAACAAGCAAACAAACAAACAAGCAAACAAGCAACCAACCAACCAACCAACCAACCAACCAACCAACCAACCAACCAACCAACCAACCAACCAACCAAACAACCAAACAACCAAACAAGCAAACAAGCAAACAAACAAACATACACCATAGAAACGTGCAAACAAGCAAGCAAACAAGCAAGCAAGCAAACAAACAAACAAGCAAACAAGCAACCAACCAAACAACCAAACAACCAAACAACCAAACAACCAAACAACCAAACAACCAAACAACCAACCAACCAAACAAACAAACAAACAAACAACCAACCAACCAAACAAACAAACAAACAAACAAACAAACGAACAAATGGACTTCGATCGAACCAACAACAACAAAATTCCTTTCACAGTGCAACCAAAAAAAATACCTCCAAGTATCAAAATCAAAGTTACATTAAGACTTATCCACATCCCAACAGTTTAACTGACCTCAAATCAGCCATCAATGCCATCAAAATAAAATCAAATACACCAGTTACTACTAACCAATTTACCACAACAACCATCTTCCTAATTTGAAGCTTCCATCTAAAGGGAAACTAACTGAAAAGCGCGCATTCTGCTCTCACTATGAAGCTCGACGTCTGGCCACCGAGTCGATCTGCATTTCAAACGAGTTATCCCTTTTGCGTAGCAGAGTGCAAGCAAACAATTCATCCTCGTCTCTACACACCATTTGCATGCGCTTCAACGTATGCCTCGTACTTGCATATAAGGCAACGCTCAGAGACACTGAGGCATATTATGCTTCTGCCCGGAGCAGTCTAATAAAGCGTGAGCAAACCGTCGTTTGACGCAAACTTAACTCTATCCTCGGCTTCCCTTGAGCCTTCAATAGCACTTAGAGGTTCTGCTAAGAATCACTGACAAGAATCCGCAGAGAATCTTCGTTATTACAGAGATTCGGATTACAGAGGCAGACATACTTAGTATTTATAATTTGTACATTATATTAATTAGCTATTATTTTTACAATACTTTTTGCTATTTATTTACTATTAGCTGAGTCAATTTGCTATTAGTAATGCAGATGAATACATTGATTTCATGTCATCTAGTATATCAACCTAGTTGGAAAATTACTATTCAAATATTAAACCGCTTTTTAAGTGAGCAAAATAAATTGGCAAATTAAGATAAGTGATATATTAGGCTAGAAAATTAAATTAGAACGTGAAATTAGTAGTTTGTGAACGCTACTCATTCATTAGCTAGCTAACTGCGCTAAAACTAGCGGGGCCAGAAAAGTTAGTTAGTCGTCAACTAGTCAATTAGCTAGTAAGTTAATGATGTATTAAGATAGTAAGTTAATGATGTATTAAGATAGTAAGTTAACAGGATTAGCAAGTACGCAAGGTAAGCAGCTAGTAGGTTAGCAAGTTACTATGGTGATGCGTTAGCAAGGTACATGGCTGATCATTTAAAGTCTGTTAGTAAAGTTGAAGTTATAAAATCTTTAAGTTAGCAAGTTGGCCCGCTAGTAAGGTAGTAAGGTAGTAAGGTGGTAATGATGGTATGTGAGTCAGTTAGTAAGTCAGTACGTAAGTAAGTTAGCAAGTCAGGCAAGTTACGCGATAATGGCAAGCAAGTTAGTAACTTTTAGTGAGGCATTAAGATAGCAAGTTAGCTAGCTAGAGAGCTAGCAGTATAGTAAGTTAATGGGGCTATTATGTTAGTACTAGTAGTTTAGCAAGGTATTAAACCTGTGAACTAGTAAGTGAGCTGGTATAGTTAAGAGCTAATTAGTCGGTGCATTTTAAGCTAGCAAGTTAGTAAGTTAGCAATTTAGTATAAGTTTTGTTATCCGGTTAATGTACAATTTAGCAACTAGTAACTTTACCAGTTACTTGATCAGTGCGTTGGGAATTAGTTGAGTTAGTAAGTTAGCTAGTTTGGTCACCAACTTCTAACACCATCAAAAATAGCCATGTCAGACGAATGAGTTAACTAAACTGTAATAATCTTTTTAATTGCTACTCAGGAACTAATCTAGTAATTTAGTATTACTAATCAATGTCGGTCAGTTACTAACTACTGACGATGACACGGAAGCTAATGATAACTTTGACTTAGTACTTTTACTTAACATCTATTACAATCAGTAGCATCAATTGTATCTTTGTTTAACTAATTAGATAAAGTTTAGTAGCAAGGTAGCAAAGTAGCAAATTTGTG
>JAIQCU010001862.1:10000-15926 GCA_022114935.1 Leptestheria dahalacensis
ACATCTCCTATAGTGCCCCTTCACTTCGGATGGTGTAAACCGATGCCACCTCCCAGATGGTTTACAGCACTTGGCGACTTTAATTTTAGCACGGGGAGAGCCCCGCTCCAATTCTATATTTAACTTGTAGAACCCGCGTCTCATCTCAAGTGAAATATTTACCATATTTGGTTATGAAACTATCCCATCATATGCCACCATAGATGGTTTAAAAAAAAAGGAGATTCTAAGCCAATTTGATATACCTGGTGACGGGGACGGCCGACGATGGACGGGAAGACAGCGCGGGGGGCATCGTCTCCAGCGAAACCGGCCTTGCACATACCGGATCCATTGTCTACAACCAACGCCGCAACATCATCGTCACACATGGTGATAAGTTATTTGTTTGTGGAAGGGTCACGAAAAAGCTGCAATAAACAAAAAACAGATTAGTACATTATTTACTTTACCAATTGTAGTAAGATTTGATCAAATTTCAAGAATCGGTAATGTTTGAGCGTTTCAAATTTTACTGAACCCACTGCAGGTTTTGCTGGCAATTGGTAAATTTTGGAGATTTCTACATTCAAAATCAAATTTTACTGGACGTGAGGTCGCATTCGAGAAGAAATTAACGTAAACTTTCCAAAAGGCGAGTGTTTCCTAACAAGAAAACGCCCTACCGGGCCCTCTTAACAATCTCCAGATGTGTCCTCACGTCCCCCAACCCCCCGTTAAGACCAACTCAAAAATCGTATTTCAGAACTGCAAGAAATGTTGAATTGAAAATCTTTTTGAGTCAAATTTTCCAAAGATCTCCAGAGAACTTGCAAAACCTTCGCACACTGTTTGGTGAAACTGGAAAGTGACTTCACTTCGAGTTGCCCAGAGGATAAGAAACGTGCTAACAACGAACGGGTCTAGAGAACGAAACGTACCAGAAAACGTCCACGCTCCTTTGAGCTAACCGACTGGAAACGGTCTGATGCGCCTTTTTCCAGTCACCGGATCCTTTTTAAAGCTGCTGGATGTGGAATGGGGGTTTGGTGGGGTTGTTGGGAGGACGGCTCTACCGAAATTCGGGTCCGTGGGAGAGACGCGCTACCAAAATATCCCCCAACTCGCTAGAGCCTTCACCAAACATGGGCTGCTACAAATGGTGATGCCGGCCGATCGGGGGCCAGCGACTAAAAACAAATTATCTAAACGCTAATTTATTATAGACACGCGATATTATTTGCACTATTGGGAGCATAGTTCCAGAGCAATTACTTATTTCCGGTTTGGGAAACGTTTATTTGTAGGTGAACAAGATGTTTTTGAAGTGAAGACGCGTTATAAGTCGATGTGTTTAAAGTGCAGTGTTAAGGGAATCGTGTTTTGTTGAAAATCTTGCACAAGTTACAGACCCCCTGTTGAAATCGGGGGGAGAGAGGGTTGCAACTTAACGCGAGTTATTTGCAACTCTGCAAAAGATTTCTTGCTTTTAGCGAAAGTAATCTCATGCTGATCTCCACGTTCACGCTCGAAACTGAATCGAGTTTAACTTATCTTTTCCAGGTTCAAATTGTGTAAGACAGGAATCAAGAATTCGACCAACAGATTGTCCAGTCGTCGAAATGGACAAATCCTTATCCAGCTGACTCGAATTGACATAAGACTTGGTGATAACTGGATTAAAGTTGATGGAATTCTTCATCTTTCAGTAATAGGAATGATTCCAGTTAAGAGTTACCCCAAATTACGTTAATGGGACGAGAAAAATAGGTCTATGACCATAAAAGGCGAGGTTCGGGCGTCTCGCAGGCATCGTCAGCGTCGACGCGGCTGTAGGTGGAGCTAAGAGAGAGCTTCTATTTTAAACTTTTAGAAGCAGCGAAAAATTATCCCAAAAAGCGGGCAGACGACAGCAAAAAGAACTAAAGCGTGAACCGATGTTTGCCTTTTTGACCATATCGGGGTACTGTTTGTTTCACGTAAGACCTTGTACTTTAAACTTGATTCATACAATTCCAGATTAACTCAAAAACAAACAGCTGACATTCTTAACCAGAAAGAGAAGAGGATATCTGATAGACACGTTAAGTTTAACATCTTTCGAAGTTTCCCATCGTGCTGATATTTCATACCGTGCGATTCAGTAAGACAGAAATTAAGACTGTTGAATCAATTGCAGGGAAACTAGATTGGTTTTGAGTAATATACTTACAAAAGGAAATGAAATATAGGGTAAACATGAAAGTACATCAAGTCTCGCCTAGGACACGTACGGATGTAGGGCAAGTCTATAGTTGGCAGACAAGCGTATGTGCAGACCTTAAATTTAGCTTCAGCTCTATAGAGTTAGAAATGTATCCAGGATGCTTTTTGGCTTGTCCCTTTCTGTCGAAAGGCTCTCTCTCTCTCTGTCTCTCGCTTACACACAGGGGAGGCATACACAAGTCAAACAGGAAGCAATTCCAACGACGGAAAAATCTTGGACCCGATGCAAACCAAAAAGCAAACAGGCGTAACAATCGTTCAAACTACGTCACGCTTTTATCTATTTCTATCGTTGAGATGATTTCGTATCGTTCCTTTCGATACTATTGCAAACGTTTCCATCTCTAGTTACTGCTGCTTTCTTGCAAAACTAATGACGATAGTTAATGTACTATTAATAGCAGTTGACTGAACTGCATACTCATTCTTGTCAGAATATATACTATCATAGTAGTTATAGTACTTAATGTGACAATATTATAGTATGTCACAGTACGCACTATTTGTAACAATAACTCATTAGTTTAATGGTGCGTATTCAGTTACATCAATATATAAACTTTTACTGCTATGATATCAAATTTGATACTAGTTGTAGTTGCAGTAGTCGAACTATGACATGTATATACTAGTCGGATCACGATTTTTCCCGATTTGGAATTAGTGGAACTGTTACGTAACTAGTGGAAAGTTCAAAATGAATGAATTCTGCACCGGAATTTCGACAGTTTGCTACATAACTAGCTGCCTGCATTCTTAGGCACGATTCGCCGTATTGTAATGCCCGAGAAAGAGCTGCAGAAAAGCTGGTCACGTGCGTAAACGACACAATGTGTCACAATTCAAACACATCAATCACGCCTTTTCTTTACCCATTATTTTGCAATAAGAATGGCATTAGAGTTAACTAATACTTCAATAAAAAATGTTGTTCAAATGTATTTTTTGAAAAAAAAACTGCAATACCGCATTCATTTTATCAAAGAAGACTCAATTATCAGTTTCGCTGAGTACGGCAACATAACTTTCCTTAAAGGGTCTCAGCCTTTTCCAGAAGCTGGAATTCACTAACTTGGCTAAAAGCCAATCGATTAAAACAGCTTCACTAATAAGAATAGCTGCAAATTCTGCAAGACACAGTCCGAAGAGGGTCAGTCTGAAGTCCAGGTGTTCGGGAACCATCAGCTCGAGCCAGTGTCGAATGAAGTTAGGCGGCTGGAGAAGAATCCAGGTGGACAGTACCGTCACCAGCACTGCAATCCCTGCAAACAGCTTGTTTCGGTACACCGGGGTTCGATAGGGTCTTCCTTTGGCGAAGGCCACGGCTAAAGCAATATACTGAAATAGCGAGACGCTGAAAACTGAATAGTTTTCATGACATGCGATGTTCCCCACCAAAAAACCGGTGCTGTTGTTCAGCTCGCTGAACGGCGAGAACCATTCTTGTCTGTGAAGAACGACCAGACTTAAAGCCTGTTGAAGAAGAAACACTGAATAATCTTTTCAGTACTTATTTCCTAAGATTACTACCTGAAACAAACCGACAAGAGATATCTGTACAATGAGGGATCCTATAGGAGACGGTGACAGTAGCGAAATCAGCGGAGGTTTGTGGAAGAGTGGACCTTGATGGGGATCGTTATTGCCGAAGAAGAAGCAGAGAGCGCAGATGAGGAATACGTCGATATAGAGGAATTCGAAATCGGTTAGGTTCGAGCCGATGTCGTAAAGGATCATCACCGAAGTGAACTGCGTAATGCTATACATTTAGACAGTAATTTGTTAAACGTGAAACTTGACGTAAGATTGTGGAAAAGAAGGATAGGACCTGTAGGCCGCCATGAATTTGAATATTCCAAAGGATGTTACGAGGGCGCATCTTCCTTGACGAATCAGCTCTGGAACGCACGAGATACTCGGATCTTGGGCGGTGAACGGGGATGCAACAGAAGCTTCTGTTTCAGACAGCGATATTCCTGCGAAGGCAGCCTTCAAAGCACCGCAGTCGTTGGCGCCGTCACCGCACATTCCTTGGTGAAATACAATTGGATTGAACTGAGTCTGTTACCTTTAAAGGTCAATTTGATATCGTATGTAACATACAAGTTAAACAGCGATATCTGTGGACTAGAGTTATGAGACGATTTACTGACTATTAGTGCACAAAGAAAAATTATCAATGAATCAATCAAGTAATCTATCTATCTATCTATCTATCTATCTATCTATCTTTATTCCGATCTATCTAACTATCAATCCATCCATCTATCTATCTGTCTATCTGTCTATTTACCTTTGTACCTACCTACTTATATTGGAATTATCTTTAGGTACCATTAACCTTGTAAGGTAAATTTGATCTCGTATTTTACATACAATTTAAACATATACTTAATGACTATAAAATATGAAATGATTTCCTCGGTATTAGTGTATCCTGAGGAGATATCTATCTATCTATCTATTTATCCATCCACGTATTCGTCTTTCTATATTATAATGGAATTAACTTTAATTAACTCTAACCCTTCAAGGTAAAGTTTGACCTCCTATATTACACGTATAATTTAGAAAGATATGACTGTAAATTGTCAAATGATTTACTAAATAGTAATGTATCACGACAGTCAGTTCACATCCCAGGTAAAAATTTATCATGATAATATCGAAAACATCGTAATATATTGTAATTCATCACGATATTTCATAATATTGTCATGATATTGACACGATAAATTGTTATATATTGTAATGTTTTCGACATTATCATGATACTTTTTTACTAGGGATATATCCATCTATCCATCCATCCATCTATCTATCTATCCATCCATGTGTCTATCTATCTATATGTGTACTTTTACTCTGTGATATTGTATTTACGACAACACTCTTAATGACAGTTAATTAGAAATACTAAAAATCTTAAATTTCCAGCGGTTCACAATTTGAATTTAGGTGTATCATACCAGCACAGTAACCAAGTCGTTGCAATTCTTCAACAAGTTGCTGCTTCTGGTCTGGAGACATACGCGCGAACACTGTCCCCCTAACGACTATACGATCCAGCAAATCCGGATAATATTCGCGAATAACGGACCAACATTTGCCGGTCAGGGCATAGTGAACGTGCGATTTTCGTTCCACTTGCACTCGGGTCTCGTTTCCAATCTGAAAAAAATTGGTTTGCTTTGTCAAACCATGCTAAAGGATGTTCCTTTATCAATACTTAAGTTAATTCAGTTAGTTAGAATGGTTAAGTTATGAGTATCGAAAAACAGCATGTGATACCGGAATCGGTTTTCCATTTAAAACCTTGTACTCCAGCAATGGTTTCGCACTGGAATCGCTTTCCGCACAGTCGATTATCACAATATCTTCCACAGCTGGAACCATACCACATTCTCTAGCAACACTGATTCCAGTCAGTAGGTTGTCACCTGTAAAACAGCAATTCATCACCCGGTTCCTTGGGTAAAAGAATGAAGATGTACCGGTAACCATGATGGTTCTTATTTGAGCATCTCGCAGTTGCTTTATAACCTCAGTCGTATCTTCCTTTAACCGGTTCTCCAGAACGGCGAATCCTATTTCCCGGTCAAAAATTTTGCCACCGTATAAATTCGTATTGTTATATAATATCGAGTGTTATCTTACCCAAGAATGTTAATCCGCTTTCCAG
>JAIQCU010001863.1:0-15517 GCA_022114935.1 Leptestheria dahalacensis
GATCTTGACCAAGACCATGTCGCGGTTCTCGAAGCTCTGACCGACGGTCGACACAGTCACCAAGTTCGGGTAGGAAGCGGCCAGCTCGTTGACGAACTCCAAAATCTGAAATAAGGAAAACGGCATTACCGTCTAGATTGTAATCAAAGTAAATGTTATCTAGTCGAAGCAAATACCTATACTGAAGTATCGAAAAAAAGCTAAGATACTGATACGTTAGTGATATAATATGATATCACCGGTAATATAACCGGTATATCACCGGTGATATAACCTGATTACACCGTTCTTTACGTAAACTGTAATAGTAATGTAGTCAAAGTAAAATAGTAAATACTAAATGTTTAAAAGAAGAATACAGTCTAAGATATGAAAGAGTAGTTCAGGCATGGGAGAAGTCTTGTAAGTTAATTCATACTATTACTATTAGCATTTCCAATTGTATAGCAATGGAAATATGTTTCCAAATTACAACTATTTGACGCGAGTCAGCTTGAATTTTTCTGCACATGTTTGGTCAAGTTGACTATATTATGGCGCTGCTCTGCTATTAAACTAAACGTCCTGTTGCAACATTAAATATTGCTCTTAAAACTTATAGTTATTAATTATACGTAAAATGAAAAGACTTGACAGTAATAACTTACGAAGCCGTAGCGATAGTAATCATCCCAGGTGAGGGTGTAACGAGGTGAGCGAGGTCCAGCGGGAACAATCGACCCTGGTTGGCGATTGCTCTCAATCAGTCTATGGAACAAAAACCATTTAACTCAGTAAGCCTTGCATTTTAGTATGTAAATAACATAATATACATGTGTAACTGTTATAATAAGGCTATACGTATATATTATTTAGCTTAGAGCTTACGCATTATATTGCGTTACCTTGTCATAGCAAATAGATAAACAGATAGATGGGCAGATAGACAGTTAGTTATACAGTACATAACAGCTACATTACATTTACACGAGACAGAAAGATAGACAGATAGTTCAATGAACAGATAACGAGATGGGTAGATAGGTAGATAGATAGATAGATAGACGGGCAGACAGATGTATATATAACGCAATAGCTTAGCTTGTGCGTTATGTTACATTACTTTATCATAAATGGTTAGACAGGTTGATGGACAGACAGACAGATATAGTAGATAGTAGTTAGTTAGAGAATCACGAGATAAGCAGGTAGTTGGACGGATAAAAGATATAGATTATAAGATATAAAGATAAGGATATACGAGATAGATAAAAAGACAGACAGATAGAGATAGATAGATAGATAGATAGATATATAAAATAGATGGATAAAATAGATAGATAGATAGATAGATAGATAGATAGATAGATAGATAGATAGATATATAAAATAGATAGATAGATAGATAGACATGGTAGATGGGTAGATAACTGGACAGATTCTTTTTACTTCTGGACATCGTCGATCTTGACGCGGTACTGGATACCGTAAGCCCGAAGGAACTGGAGCAGTTTTCCCGCATTACCGGGGGCAGCCATGATGTCGGTGGGCCTCTCGAACCTCGGTTCCGTCCAGAAGTCGAAATCTCCCTGGTCGGCCAACTGACTGAGGGCCTCGAAGGAAGCCAGGTCCTTGGCTACCACTTCAAACACTTGGTACCTTTTTAGCATCAATTCGATGGTTATTTAACGTTCTACTGTTAAACACTACTGCAATAATAAAGACGGCGATAACCGAATCTCAGTACTGTGTTCCTTTTTACTTTACTGCGATAAAACTAGAAGGATTTGCACTTGTACCAGAAATTATACCACAAGGGCAACAACCAGACAAGTTACTTTTTTTTGAAAACTAGAAAATCTATAGTGAAACCTATAGGCTTCCAAATATAGCCGCAGGGCAAAACAGAGGCCAGGATCTTATTATTTGTATATCAGTTATTGTTCTATTTACATCCTAATGTACTTATACTGTAAATCAACCATAGATTAGCCAAAGGTAGATTGGTTCAATGTTGATTCTACCCATCGTAGCGTTGGACGAAGGCAGCAGCAGAGGCCACCAGAAGGGCAAGCAGAGCCAAGGTCTTCATAGTTCACGACCGTCGATCCGTTTACGTGAAACAATGATGGCGAGTCATTTTCGCTGGCCATCTTTTATAGAAGCGATATATCAGCGAGCTGAATCACGCACAAATGGCCAACTTCACACGCGAAAAGCGATAAAAATTTTACCTCCCGCTGTGTGCTGTTTTTGGGGGGATGTAAATGCCACTTATAGAACTAAAATTGCAACTCATGCTGATATGTTTATCTACTCGGGTTTAAAAGGTTGAGGACGTATGTGAGGGTACCTTGATCTTTGAAGCATGGACTCGATACAGATGCAACTTTCGGGTGTTTGGCTAAAGTATGCAAACAATGCAATGCATTCAATGGTAATCACATACTTGATTCTTAAGCTTATTGTGCGCTTTCTTGCTGATTGCTTATTGGTGAATGAGTATAAACAGCGTTAACTTATGTTACGTGTTAACAAGGTAGTCACGTGATACGAGTCCATGGAAAAGTTAATTAAATGCTTTACGTACGAATTTCGTCAGAAAGCAAATCGACGAATTGATTTAAAAGAATAATTACTATCTTCATGTAATTTAAGTCTATTGCATTTTATTTTAATGTTGGATTAAATTTTATTCCTTAAATTATGACAGTGGATTCTAAACAGTTAATAAAAAATGCTATTATTTAGAATTTATATTATAAAACTACAGACTTTTCAGAAAAATGTACCAAAGTAATTGGTGCAATAACAGATAGAATGATACAGTATTGAAACAATAAATGATGCCGAACACCAAAACCTTTAAACAATTTAAGAAAAACAGATATTAATAATTGTGCTAACAAACAATGTAATATTCCATTATTTAGAATTTATATTATATTACTGAAATAATTATTACAATAATATATAATAATAGCATCAGTACCATTAGTATTAATACTAGTAATTATATAATAGTAATAATGTTAATATTAATATAATAAATATTTACGAATTTGAAATCTGACAACGCCGCCTTGTTTGTTTTGATTCGTTTCAACTGTTTTCTGGCGCCTTACAAAACCAACGGTTTGCCAACGGGTTACACACACTACACCAAGGACGTGTCAGTTAATATTTTATCTTTGGATGATTCCAAGACACCAGAGGAACATTTTTAATAGAAAAGATTAGCCAGCAACAAAAAAATGTCTCGGTCGCCATTTCTGAGTCACTTGGGCAAAAGCGCCGCCATCAGCAGCAAGCTTCAAAGTCCTTCTCAATTCGGTCACTTTCTATCACCTGGTAGAAGAACACGAACAGCAACACCGCCGCTGCAGAACCCCTTGCCACCTTCACCACTTTTATATAAACAGGTTGGTCAGTTGTTATCCCCAGGTAAACGATCTCTGACGGTGACGCCACCGCTGCGAAGCCCGGCATACAGAAACCTACAGCACGTTGATTCGCCGCTCATAAAGGAGTTTGCTCGAAACACGGAAGTGCAAACCAACGTCACAGCGAAATTAGGTCAAGGACGCTTTGGACTGGTCGTTGCGGGCATCTACAAAGGTATAGTTGAGGACATGACGTGAATGTTGAACTGGTTAACAATATTGTTTGAAGGTATGATTGCCGCGGTGAAGATCGCTGGTCCTGTCGGGCAAGCAAATCTAGAAACTTTATATGAGAGTGAGTCACACGCGTTAAATTTGAGTCACCCAAGCATAATCCGCACTTTCAAAGTCGAGAAACTCAGCAAAAAGGTTGTGGTCATCATGGAGTTGTATGGGCAATGCAATCTGCAGCAATACCTCGGCAAGAACAGCATTATCGAGCTACAGGAAAAACTAGAGTAATGAATGCAATTCTACTGAACGAGATTAATAAACTTAATTTAAAAATAATAATACAATTCCAGTATAGCGACCCAACTAGCGTCCGCCTTGCGTTACTGCCACGAAAACCAAATACTCCATCTAGACGTCAAACCGGCGAACGTAATGGTCAGTAGCCGTTGCGGGTACGTCAAACTCGGGGACTTCGGGAACTCGCAGAGAGTGTCGTGCACTGCACGAAAACTGAACGTAACTTAGTAATGTTCGGAGTCATTGCTAACATAAGAATAGTAACACGAAGCTATTTTCCAGAGTGTCGGCACCATTCCGTATTGCGCCCCCGAGATTCTCCGAGGTGAGAGAGTCACGTGGCACTGTGACGTCTTCTCGTACGGAATCACCTTGTGGCAACTCGAAACTCGGCTGAATCCTTACGAGGGTCGCGACCTGACTTCGGTAGCCTATCTGGTATGTCAGAAACCATGACTTTACCATGGGAATTAAATATTTAATATTATCTTTCATTACAATTTATTGATTTACTATTAAACCCTATAGTTAATTATAAACGAACTTTCCAGGTTGTTTCACAAGGAATGCGTCCTGCCGTACTGGAACCCGACTCGCCATTTGCCTGCATCTACACAAAGTGCTGGTCTTCGCAACGACAAAACCGTCCATCCATGCAAAACATTCTTGATACCTTAAAAGTGATAAACTTGGAGAAATAATGAATGGGGAAAAAATGTATTTAGCCGTGAGAAAATGCTCGTGTTAAACGTCTGGTCCTTCTCCGCCGGGAACCAACTGAAAAAGAAAATATAAAATTTAGTTGAAATTAGAAACGTGTGCTTTGTGAAATGTAAGAATCTTGTGGAATTTATCAAAACTGCCCAGCCCCATGTTATTCATTTAATTAAATGTTCTTATTTCGATAAAATACATAAAAAGTGTCGATTTATGATTGATCTCAACGCTATTGATAAGTTGGCAATGGCATAAATTCTGTAAGAGGTTCAAAACTTAAAATGTCCGACCCTATGACCCTCATAGATTTACTTTAATTATGGAACAAGAATTTTGCTTATCACTGGAGAATTTAAATTTTTTAAGGTGATATGTAAGTTTAAACTATACGATTATTAAATCTTCATACATTTTAATACATACAATTGGAAGTTATTCCAATAAAAGTTGATCAATTACCATAGTGATGTTGTTGCCATTGAGAAGGATTTGATCCAGCTTGGTCACTCGTCTTCCTTCGGGTGTCGTTTCAAACTCCATCACGTCCTCCAGGACCATGTTGACAAAATCATCGAAGCCAAGGAGCGTCCCGACAATCTCCTTGTCGCCCTTCATGATGATGTGGATGCGAGAGCCGATGCATTTGTCAACCAATTCTAGGTTCGAAACGTGGAACAGGAAACATACATTAAATGTGTTTCTTTCTAGTTATTACGGATAAACTGATGTTATTAAATTTTAAGTTTTATAATCATATTCTGTTTTAACAATAGGAACTTACTTATTTAATGAAGAGGAATTGAATGGGATATTAAAGTAGTAAAAAAGATTTGTTAAATACTGGTGCAGAGAGCTACATTTGGGTACATTTGATCAATACTACGCAGCTGTTTTTTTTACCGTCTCACAATTGTCATTGTAAAATACATATTCTGAAAAGTAGAACCTGTTGACAATGTCATTCACAGATCAGTAGACGCAATCCTAAACACCAGGCGACAGAAAAGTTTGAGCTGCTAGCAATTTTTCAGTTTTGCCGTTCAGCGGAGCATACTGAGCGGCTATAAGCCAAATCGAGCTAAACCGTATGAAGTCTTATATGTAGCTAACTTTCATCTGAATACCACAAAGAAAGGGGAAAGCTATCAAACTAAATAAATGTTTATACTTTAAATCACGCTGACCTGTCATTCCCTGACTCGTTTCACGTTTGATGAATAGCAGATAAAGCAATTAGATACAATAATAAAATGGTATTACAATAAAGCTTGCATAATTAAAAATAGGATACTAACTACTACTGCGTCGCTTATGCGATATGATTAGCAGGAAATCTTCGAAATTACCCAGCGGAAGGAGAGTTGGTACTGCGGACGCCGCCATCTTTGTTTATAGAATTCAAACCAGCTTGAAGGGTGCTGCTAAACAGTATTACATTAACGATCTGTTGGCTCTAAACAGTTTAGCAAATTAAATAATATTGCCCAATATTCCATTTGTCAAAAAAAACTACAGTTCAGTAGGTCTAAAGTTAAACTATTAACATATCTAATTATGAAATATTATATTCATTTGAATTAATAACTTAGAAGCGGCGCTGGCTTAGAAGCGAATCAACGAACACAAACACAACCGCATGAAAAACCGGGACAAATCATAGTGACATTTTTAAACTTTGTCTTTTATTCACAAACACATCTTCGACTTCACAGCTACTATCACATCTACCATACTAATTAAATTAACGAAAACGATAAATACTTAAAGAATCAGATAAAACCTAACAAAAACACAAGAAAATCAAATTATAGAGAGACTGCGCACGACAGTAGAATCTCAACTAGTAATCAAGCACGTTTCTCCACCATATTTATCCGTGACACGGCGGGAAACTAGGACACGCGACAGGATTCCTCGCTGCCACCATCCGCGGTCTCAGCTCCCAGATCACCGCTGAGGATGATGTTGACTACAGCACGCGCCAGGTAACCGTTCGTCGTGGCGACCGTCGCGTTGTAGAACAGTTCCAGGCTGGGTTCGATGCTTCCTCTGCGCAAGCTCTGCGGATTCTGCTCGGCTACGGCATCCTACAATAAAAATTAAACAATCCCACTTTCAAATAAAAACTCAAATTATAAACAAACATGTTATATAACAGAATCTAAAAATTAATTTAAACACAAAATAAAATAAACAGACAATGAAATATAAAACTTAAATTTATAACAGTTAAATTATTAGGTCCCTTCTGGGATTTACAATCTCATACAAAACTTAAAAGTAAGTAAATATATAATTAAGACAGATAAGTAGTCGACCTTCAAGAACATGGCCACAGCTTCGCAGACCACTTCATCGAGATTCAATTTCTCCTTAAAATGCAGTTCGGGGTTCCTCTGCAGGATGGTGGCGACGATGCAGATGAGTTCGACAATGATCTGCCGATATTCCGGCCTGGGTATCTTGTTGAGCAGGTCCTCGACTAGCAGCGCGAAGTTCAATTCCGACATGGACATGTTGGCCACGATGGGCTGCTGATTCAGCGCGTGACCGTTGACCGTCAAGCCGCACGGAGTCTTCTGCAGAACGTTCCACACGCTCACGTAGAAACTGTTGGGAACCCGTCCTAGGCAGCCTTCGATCTGGCGTCTGTGGTATGGGCTCAACCTATACCGAAATTTATCCAGTTAATTCACCATCAATGGAAGTAACCGGATTATATCTACGTATTGAAATAAAGATACAACGTTCTGGTAAAATCGATACTTAATGCCAAAAACGGTATTCATGTATGAAGTATTGATCTCTACATATATCTACATCAGCATTTAAGCCAGAAAATGATATGCATCTATTAGGTATCGATATCTAACTGTTTATATCGATATTTGACAAATGACTATATCTTCTATATATCGATTACTGAACAGGAAACAATTATAGCAATCGATATTATCGAAATTAGTATCGATACGGAGATATTTAAATCCATATCGCGATACAATTAAAATCATTTAAACAAATACAATATAATACTATTAACGATAATGACAATACGATCGATATATATTTGTATACGTTCAAAGCGATCAACGCAATGGTTAACTTTCATTTACGTATTGACACTAACGCCTGTTGCATATCAACACGCAATAGGACCAATGATAGCGGTATATAATATATCGATATGGATAGAGGAATACGCATATCGATACTTATAAACGCACCAGTTGAAAGTAACGCGAAAGCAAACCTTTCTTCAGCAGCCCATTCCTTCAGCGTAAGGATCTTGAGCATCAAGCGACGGATGTCGCTCGGGCAGCGATTCTTCAACGGTTCCGGCTCCGTGTCCACTCCCATGGACGCCTTAATGTTCAGGTAGAGACTGAGCGCGTGAAGGACCCATCCAACGCGGATCTTGAGTATTCCGGTAAAGAGATCCGGATGCGTGGCGATCAAACGTCCGCAGTAGAGGAGGACCTCCTGCTGAAGCACCGCCTGCAGGGGATCGTCCGGAGGGCTGTGGCGGTAAATGGCTTCCTGTAGAACAATATTTTATTAATTAAGATAATGCCAATTAACGTTATATTACATTAGCTTATGTTACCCTAGCTGCAAAAAATGATTTAAAAAATTATAGCAATTATAATTAACATTACATATTATTTGATTATGACGCTATGAATTTGATTCGTTATTTAATAACTATAGATTCTATTTCGAGTACATTAGATTAAATTAACCTGGATTTCGCTAGGCGTCATAGGTTTGTCGAGGACCACTTCTTCACCGCCGACCACGCCGACCGTCAGCAGCTTGCCGTTGACCAGCACGGTGGTGATGAACGGCGAAATCGAATCGACCAGCTGATTCAATAGGGACGAACACAGACGGACTGCCGACCAATGACGCAGGGAACCCGACTGTCGTTTCACCTGCAGCAGCCTTTCCTTCACTGTGGACAATTATAAAATTCAAGCGGAAAAATATATGAATATTCTGCAGTGAAATTCTACTTTAATTAATTGCAGTAATAAAAATTAACACTAAAATAATTAATAAAATCATATATTTACTTACCTGTTCAATTAATACTTGAATTACATTGTAGGGACTACGAGTTAATGTAATTACCCGTTCTCCCGTCAAGAATATGGTCAAGTCCCTCTCTCTTCTGTATGATGGCCAAGAGCTGAGCCTGACCGTACAGACCTTCGGTGCAGCGCAGGGCTTCGATAACTTCGCACGTGGGACAGTCTGCAAATCTCTAATAACGCGAAACAACAATTTTAATTTATTACAATTTAAATGTCGAGAATTAGGTTTAAAAAATAGTAATTAATATAGAAAAAAAATTTGATGAAAAGATTAATTTTACATCTGTCTAATGTTTAAGTTTTATATTTGTAAGTTCAATATCTGTCAATCTATTTATCTATCTATCAATCTATTTACCTATCTATCTATCTATCTATCTATCTATCTATCTATCTATCTATCTATCTATCTATCTATCTATCTATTTATCTATCTATCTATCTATTTATCTATTTATCTATCTATCTATCTGTTTATCTAAATATCTATCTATCTGTCTGTCTATCTATCTATTTATCTACTTCTCTGTCCACTTCATATTTAAGGATCACTTAGGGCCAAACCAGGAATCTCTGAAAAAGAGAATCACGGAGTCATAATCAGACAAACCGAAAAGTCGCAGTCCTGTTCGCTGTAGGCCAAAGCCTTGGGCACGTCGGTCAGACTCTGATAGCCGATGTAGTCGTGATGCAATTGCGTGAACGGGTGGATCTTCATATCCGAGATGTCCACGTCATTCGTAAAATCCAAATGTTCTGTAACGAAAAAAATGAAGAAATATTATCTCGTTCACAATTATCGAATCCTCTGATATTTATAATAATGTCAATTATGCTCACTATAGAACAAACTCTAGTACTAGTATTTGTGTTATTGATATAATAGAATAGTAGTTGTACCACTAATGGTTAAAATAAATAGTTGTAAAAGTAATAATCAATTACATTTTATTTAAGATGAGAAATCGTAGTTTACCGAAATTAGTTAACTAAAACTAAATATCGAAATGGAGTAGAGATAAAATGTAATTAAATAATATTACATAATGCAATCAGTCATAACTAAGTCTTGCGCGAGGTAAGTCGAAACTCAAGACGGCTAATTGAAATTACTTAACGGGATGGACTGACAATTGAAATTAAATTATCAATAATTTATCATTCAAACAACAATGTCTACAATTTAAATTTTAAAGAGAATTAACGTTTAAGAGGACAAATACCAAAACAGGATGAAGAAATCAAGTTCTGCAGTCGGCCGGTCCTCACTTTGAGTCCATCGCAGTGTCCCTTCTTCAGCATAGCCAGCAGGTCGAGCATCTCTTTAAACTGCGGATCCCTCATGTGTTCCTCCCGGATGAGAATACACACGGTGGGCCTTCCGGACAACCGCCAATACTTGCCGACGAAGTGCAATTCCGTCTTGATATCATCGATGAGCAGCGACATGTCGTGCGATAAGTAAAACTCGGACACTTCAAAGATCAGCGGGTAGCAGAGGACCGTCTGGCCGGAGATGCGGTAAATCTTGCTGGTCCCCAGAGCCCCGATGGGTCGAGTGGGACGTCCTTTAAGTCCCAGCCGCTTGGAAACGCCCAGGTGCTGATAGATTTTGACCAGCTCCTTAGGGGGCCAGATCTGGACCGGTTCGACCTCGTGCGGAGTCTGGGTCTGGATGCCGTAGGTGGCCATCATAGCCTGCAGCCGCATCGATTCGGCTATGAGGACGATCTGTACCACCAGGTCACTGGCTGTTCCCTATTGGATGGGACATTCAATCCAAACGTTAATCTCACTGGTTAAACCAATCAAATTTGGGATTCCAAACACGTGACTTTCATTATTTTCTTTTCCACACAAAAGTGAATTTTCACTGCAGTTTGGAATGAATCAATCATGTCCGCATGCGATTGGTCAGATAAATGCAGGTTTCAGACATTTAAAAAAAAGGACGGCATTCCCTGAGGTTTTTCTCAAACACGGACCTTAAATACTGAGTGACGATGCAGGCGTTCATTGTGATTGTAGTTCGATACACAAGTTACGTAAATCTATTCAAGTTTCGAGCCGGTTATCAATCTTGAGTGATAGATAGATAGATAGGTAGGTAGATAGGTAGGTACAGAAGTAGACAGGCAGACAGTATAACCAGCAATGCCAACCCATTACATATAAACGAGCATTGCGCAATATTGCGTAATAGTTTGTTTTTTTACCAAATTAATTGATATAACCGCCATACTTTTAACTTAATTAAAAATAAATGATCTAAACTTGAGAATTTTTAATGAACGACCAGCGTGTCCCGTNGGGAGAGGGGGGGGCGTTTCCGTTCAGTTTACACATAGATATTAATTAAAGAGTTTTCTTGTTTACTTACGTATTTGCTCTGAAGCGGACGGTTTTGTTTTACGTGTTTGCAAGAGTTTTTTTTATATTTTAGATGTGGTTTGCCAGACAGCGGGAAAATTTAAAAATCAATAAAAGAAAGGCATCATTAATAACGCTCTAATTACACATTTTATTACTTCAATTAAATTGAATCTAATTAAAATTAAAGACAAATATTAATTTCACTAATATAGTAGTAGTTTATAATTACTGAAACCATATAGTTCATAGACAATTCAAAAAGTAAAATGATAAATTTCTCATGTGGATGAAATTACCTGAAATGCGGAATATCTCCCGATTTTCCGAGGTCGATTATACGACGGAAGATATCGTCTGATCAAGTCGATCTCGTTGACGTGCACCAGGCCCTCGGTCAGCAACGAGGCGATGATGTACAGAGACTGTCCCCATAGGAACAGATCTCCGGAAGAACCGACGCTGGACGAGTAGCGCAGCTGCGTTCCAGGTTCCGACTTCTCGTATTCAACCACTTCCTTCGGCACGTAGTAGTATTTGGGTACCAAGGGATCTGTTACGGGATTAAAACAAAGAATACAATGAACTATTATTAATTATACTGATTAAATTAATAATTATTATAATGGCACTAAACATCAACTGGATTAACTTAATGATAGAAAGTATTAATCACTTAGTAGGGCGTTGAAAGTTGGAAACTAATGTAACTTAGTAATTAAAATAATAGTAATTCGTATAATTGTTAATCATTAGTTTCAGCCAAACTACTAAATAACACCCTGAATTTAATTTAATAACTGAACATTTCACTCATTGCAGGTGCTAATTTTCTCCCCTAACACATCATTATCGACAAACTGAATTAACTTTATAACTTAACTCTTTATCCCACTTAAAGGTTAATAATCAACTTTCTTCTGACTTTCACTCTAAAAATTAATCAACGAAATTAAACTGACAACTGATATAGATATTCCAATTCCATAATAACTAGTCATAAAAAATAACTGATTTTAGCAACTGAATCCTTAATTATCTAAATTTAAACCTAAATAATTTAATGTACATACCGCCATTATGATCCCGCTTGACCCGACTGCGCAGCAATTTCTTGTTCTCTTCAACTTGATCCGCAAATCCCTAAAACAATAAAAACAATAAGAATAATAATAAATAAGGTTTTAAACTGTTTTTAATTCCATTATCATACGTCAATTTACCGCTAACTTTAATCCATTACCTTGAAAATACCATCAATAATCATGTAGAGATAGAAGAGTGGCCATTCCGATTCAATGTTTTCGTATTCCTGCACGGATTCAAAAGTCGAATAACAAGATAAAGAGAAACAAGAAAGTAAAATTAAAATAATCAATAACGAGTTGATATTTTCTCAATGGCGATCGAGTTAATTTTAATGAATATGAATTGCAAACCTTGGTTTCTCCGTCATCGTAAAAGCGCTTATGCGGGTCCTCCAGCGCTGAACCGTAGCCATCGCGCAGGAAGCGTTTGAAACCGTATCTGCCTTTCAGTTTGCGGACGATTTTCGATTTGGTGCGAGTGTAGAGAACCTCGTCGTGGGTGGCGAAACACGGCCATGAGACGGTGGCCATCAGCGAAGCATCCGTGTTCTGAAATTATTCATTTCTCAAATTTACAAATTGATCCAAATTCAAACTGATATCAACTTCGTCTATTTACATCTGATCTACACAAATCAAATGTACAATGTTTTAGCTAAATCTTCATAGAATCCAGTTTTTAAGGTGTCGATTACCTTTGAACTGGACTCGCGTGGAAGCAGAGTCTGAAAGATTGATCGGTTGCGGTTATGGGCGTCGATATCGACGTAGATCACCGACAGCGATGAACCCTTGTCACCGAACAGGTTGCAGCCGTTGATGGCTTCCAGTGCAGACTTGGCCATACCGATTGAACTATTTCAACAACAACAAAACAATGAAAACTTAAATTCAGACAATTAATTTCATATAATTATAACCGTTACCATCATTATTCATCATATTTATTCATTCGTGATTAAATTTAATTACTATCATTATCATATTGTTATTATTATCGTTACACTATCAGTGTAGTAGTTATTACCTAGCGTGGATTTCCGGCGTGTTGTTGTTGTATTTCGAGCCGCGCTGCCACATGCCGTAATCGGGGGTGCGGTAAGCCCGTTCCACATAATAGACCAAGTTCTGGATGAAAGCCACTTCGTCCATGGTGTAGATCACCTGCAGTCCCGACTGAATCACTTGGACCAAGAAGAGCAGGTAGAGCGAGACAACGTCCAACTATGCAAAACACAATTTCTATTTAACCTAAATTAACTAAATGATTATTACCAATGAAATAGTATATTTCGGAATACTATAGAATAAATAACAGAATTACTTGCAGGTGATTCTCGATGAAGCGGTCCATGTCACGCGTCAACCTCTGACCCGTGTGGAGGTCGAACCTAGTCGGCAGGGCATTCTGCCCCGTTTGGTTCTGTTTGAAGGCCTCGACGGTTGAAGCCGTCTGCAGCCAGCACTGCAAGATCCCGCGCAGGCATTTCACCGCAGACTGACCCAGCTCGTACGACTTTCCCCGGTCGTCGTCAATCCTCCTACGAAACAAACAAAAATTATTACATTAAATTAAGGCAATAAATTAAAGATAATTATACATTAATTCTATACAAAAAACTAGCTAGCAAATATCGATATGATAATTGGGGATGCAAGTTAAACTATATTCTAAATATATTTGCAAGATATTGAAGTAACACGCTAATGTTAATACCATGATACTGAAATTTAAAAAGAAAGAAATGTATTATACCGATAAGCTTGATACAGGCTCCAAATGGCGTAGGCGCAGTAAATGCTGTCCCGAACGTGTCCCGTAGTGTTGTCGGCCGAACTCTCCGGGAAAAGGCCCGTTGTCGGACTTTGATACTGAAGCAGCTGTCGTTTTACTGTGAAAGACAACAATGGATATTAACATAACTAGTACATTGATTATTTTATTAACTTAATTAAATTAACTAGTGAAATAAATAGGACAGACTTCTAATTTTGTATAGATAGATTATATTATATGGAATATTTATTAGTTAGATTGTGTTAAACCGATGTATTTAGATGTATTATTTAACATTATATTGCATAGATGTAAGGTTTCTACCCATTCCATAGTACATGTCGAGCTGTCGAACCGTGTCCTCGTAGTTGCACAAACGAAGACAGGTATCGACTTCAAGGTCGCCGATGCTCTGGCGATTGTCGTGTGCTAGTACCGCTGTCGACATGTTGATCAAGCTCCCGCTACCATGAAAGTGCGATGCTAAGTAGGCTTGTCTACACGGAAACACGTCAATCAGAAACAAAAATAGTCAGTCAACAGTGAACGAAGCTGAGTAACGAACATCAAACAATAACGAACGTTCCCATAGCAGTTGAAAGTAACAGCCAATTAAACAGTTCCGGCTAAAACTTATGAAAACTTACCTTTTCAGGTCTAACGGATCCATTATGGGATATTGCACTAAAGAACCGCATACGACAATGGAACTGAGGGGCGTTAACACGCGGAACCACGGGAGCTTAAGCAAAGCGGGTGCGAGCTGCAAATTAAACGTTACAAGGGTTAGAAGCGTAGGATCCAGCACGGGGGTCACCAGGATTACAAACACGGAACAAGAGACCACAGGTTACTAAAACAAAGCATTGTTAAGGTTACTTAAGTAAAACTTTCAGTAAGACGGATTACAGCCAAGGTAATTTCACGCAAGTACGGGAAAGTCGGGCCGTACGATAAAAAGTTAGATGTATAGCCATGATGTAAGTAAGACCTCAGTTTTAAAATATCTACAAAGAAAGCGTGGAAAAATTGGGGCTGAGACGTCCATAACGGGAACCCGCGGAACCAAGTTGGAGAGGAATGGTTAGTTGGCCGTTAAACTGTTCCCAGTTTCTGTCTTCATACAGCTCGGTCGCGGTCGTGAAAGAACAGGTAGGTAAGATGCAATTGACATTCTCCCACGACAAACATGCCATCGTCCGCCAGCATATATTCACATTCATATACTTACCCGTGCAACAAAGATGTGTATAGAAACTAACAATGGTAAGTGACAACAGTGAGTCTGTACACAATCATAGCATTAATTCGGTTTTTAAGCTTGTTGCTGCTCTTTCTTGGAATGGACTTGTGGAGTAGACAAACTGATGACTGACTATTCGTATTTGTAACTTGCATCGATTAACTCGGATGATAACACGAAAACGAACAGAGCATAGCAATAATGAGTATTTCTTGAATTTAGAAACAGCCAGTTTTTAAAAAAGTCGAGAAGATGAAGTATTTACCAGTATTTAATCACTAAGCAGAGCCTCTTTTAAAAACTTTTCGTCAAAGTCAATTGTCAAGGTCACG
>JAIQCU010001864.1:0-15389 GCA_022114935.1 Leptestheria dahalacensis
TCCCTGTAACTGTGATTCCCAAGCCCCTCAGCTTTTGAGCGACGAAGGTACGAGAGTATAATCCCACAGACAGAATCAACCTTTTTACAGTTTTAATAACAACTAATGCTAATTAAAAGTCTTGTTACGCATCAGGGTCCGTAACCGATATTGCGGCGTTACCTGTAGCATCCTTGCACTTTGGTCACAATAAGTTTGAGGCGTCAAGTGCTAGTTACACGCTGGGTAGGTTTGAATGTTTCGGGAGGTTCAGTTCTCCGCAGATGCCGTCCTCCTGCGAGGAAGTCTAGAGATCTGGAGAACTCAGAAGCGGATTTCGTACCATTAGAAGAGCCAACGGATACCTGAATCTCGTCTTCTGTGATTTTACCAAGTTCCCTATACCAGACGGTAAATACGCGACGGTAAATACGCGTATACTTTCTACCTGTAATTTATCAGTTAATTTCTAACTTCGTTGATTCCCAGTTTGAATGACAAATAAGCGGTTTAAGACTGATATTAAATCGATAAGCCTTTAGCTTTGTATCGCTTATGACGAAGCGAAATAAGTATTTCAAATTCACCTCAGAATAAGACGAACATTGCGCATATAATTGTAGTTTCTTTAACATGAATACGAAAGGAGAAACTGCATGATTTTTATCACTTATTATAAAACATTTTTCATCATATTTGATATTGTTTGAATTAATCGTTACTTATAAAACTCGAGTCTATAGATAGATCGAAATTAACTTACGATATAAGGAATAGCCCAGTACAACGTCGGTTAATTGCCAAACCAATGTACTCATTTCCTATTATCACTCTTCAGGTGCCGAAAAGCTTATTGGAGAGTTGGCTATGGGAACTCAGTACGTTTACTTTCACGCTGAAAGCAAATTTAAAAAATCTCCAATAGTAATAACGTACGAAGTGGTTCGGACAAATATTGGTGGTGCTTTGAACGCAACAAGCGGCGTTTTCACGGTACCTGTCGACGGAGTATACGCTTTTACTTTTAACGGACGTATGATGCCACGAGTCTAGTTATTCAGATTTTTGTATTCGATTAGATGGCACTAACGTATCTTGCGCACGTAATGGTATATCGGGCAAAGATGTATCAGTTAGCGCCCATGCCGTGCTTCAGCTGAAACGTGGGCAAAAGGTATCTGTTTGGTTGGGAGGCGGTGATCGCCTTAGTGAACACAATGCGTACAATCAGTTTGTAGGCGCGTTATTAAAGCAGGACGTCATAATTCAGTGATTGCATCTTGCTGGTTTGCCTTTGCTGCTGAAATCACCGCATACGCACCATAGATATAAAAAGTACCAGTTGTAGACCTTTCTTTCGCTATTCTTGCATGTAGCTTATTATTGCTTCGTTACCAGATAGACCGAACATTGGTGTTTAGAAGAATCTATGTTGAAACTTTAAATTCACATTTAGACATTGGAATAGACTTTGGAAATGCTAACTATTTTGTTTTGAAGTGCAACTTTATGATCTTGTTTTCACTCATCATGACTATAGAACGCCTCTCAACTTGTCTTTCACCGAGCTTCCTTGCGCGATAAGTAGTCGTCTTAAAAGAGTTGGTTCACGACAAGTATCAGACTCAGTAACATCAAGAAGAATCACTCAAGTTGGCAGAAAGACAGAGTTGATCGGGGAGGAAACAGTCACGGTTGAGACTTTCTTGAGCAATACACAGAAGAATTCTAGTAGTACAGACTTTTCGTCCACCGAGTCATTTTAACCCCCCTCTATTTCGCTCATTTGAAGAGCTGGTCCTCCGATAACTGAATCCACCCTGTTCCGGCTTGAATCATTGATTTCGTCGGGACCAGCCTGCTTGACCAGGGTAAAACGCATTGATATGTTATTGTGAAGTAAAAGCAATTATAGACGGTATAGTGAAACCATTTATTTGTTTGTCGGTCTATGAACGCTCAAGGTGATGTGAAGCAGCCGTTTGGCCGATGTGTGACAGGTGAACCCTGCATAATGGGACAAAAGCAACGGAAAAGTTTTGGTACCCTAACTATTCAGTTCAATAAAAAAATTTTAACTGAATAAACACAAATTGTATTAATTGAATGGGGGAATTTAAGTTTACTCACTAAACATGATTTAATATCGTAAAATATTCCGTTGGGAAATGCGCAATAGATAAGTACTAAATTTGAATAAAAACCATTTCAG
The DNA here is from genome assembly GCA_022114935.1 of Leptestheria dahalacensis. Taxonomy (NCBI): domain Eukaryota; kingdom Metazoa; phylum Arthropoda; class Branchiopoda; order Diplostraca; family Leptestheriidae; genus Leptestheria; species Leptestheria dahalacensis. Next base: position 2,192 of record JAIQCU010001864.1, read on the forward strand.
TTAATTTGATGGACGTCAAGCATATAGTATTGTTCTATTACAACTTACAACTTTAAATAAATATAGAAATTAGATTTTTACTGCGACACGACTGATTCAAGCTTCGCTTCTCACTAAATCTCCCCTCAAGTGTCACGTTTGAACCATCGTATGCGATTAAACCACACACTCTTTTAGAGTTATCTTCTTCACTTGACCCTTGTGCTCTTTCTTGGCTCTGTTAGATCACATATGCTGACTAATGTAAAAATAACAACGCTTCAAGTTTTCGTGCTGCGTCTTAGTCTGCAGACGGCTGCGCAGTTGCCAGGTTTATAGTCATACCCGCAGTTCTGGGTATTCAATCTTTTCAACAGAAGATTAAGACACCCAAGACGGAAAATTCGCGGGGTGAAACAAAAAGTTACCGATGGCTTTACTAAACCTTGTGATTTCGATATTATTACTGCTGTCTCTCTTCAACAAGATACTTTAGAAGAGTCAGTGGTAAAGTATTTAGGTTACTTTGATTAGAAGATGCTATAAATACTGTTCTTTGTTGTTGCAGGAATGGCTTAAGACCAGTTTGACTACTCTGCTTGCTGAGAAAGATAAGCTAGGGGCCACTGTTGCCAACTTGGTCTCTGAAAACGAAGGAGAGATATGGAAATTGAACTGAGAACCAACCTCAAACCATAGGTAATTAGGTATTTGGGCAAAGAGAGATCGAGATACACAGAGAAAAAGAGAGACAGAGAGACAGACAGACAGACAGACAGATAGGTAGATAGATAGACAGGTAGATAGATAAATAGATAGATAGATAGATAGATAGATAATCGTCTTGCGGATCTTGGGGTGGATGGACATCAAGTAGGCTACGCAGACCACAATTTTAAAGACTTTATTTCAGTCAGCGCCCATGCAGTGCTCAATCTAAAACGAGGACAGATGGTTGATGTCTTCTTAACCAATGGGTCATCTCTCTTCCAGTGGATATATACCCAGTTTATTGGTGTACTGTTAGAACAACACGTGACTGTTCTGTAATCTCATGGCCATCCTACGTGTTTGGATCGGAAATGTTATCTGCGTTAATCGTTTACTGTTGTAGTTGTTGGGAATAGTGAAACTTCACTTTTATAACCGAGCGTATTTTAAAACTGAAACTGGTTTGAGCAATTCACAGGACGGTTTATAGCGACTCGCAGATTAGTATATTGCTATCTTTCCCAAAGTAACTCAATGGCATATTCAGAAGCATGACTGCATCAGTACATAGTGGTTTCTCATTTCTCGTATTATGCAGGGCGCAGAACAGCTCAGATAATCTCAAATTCTTTGTTTACTTCCTGGTTGATATTTAGTACCTTCCAAGCATACGTAATCTTTCGTGAAATTACCAGCGTCCTATGCACAATCTAATGTGTGGAAACTCAAGCAACAACCACAAACCAAGTATCAAAGTAAGACATTAGATTATCGATGGCAATCTGTCGATGATAGCACTAAATACGCTAGCTCACCGTGCGCGCTAGCTTGATGGTAGTTACAAGGTTGCCAAGTTATTTCTTATTGATCTAAATTCGCGAGTAATTAAAAGTCGTCATAGTAATTTCAAAAATATTATTAATCTGTCTTAATAATGAAATTTCATTTTATTAAAAAGCGTGGTTTTGAAACCAAAGGATTTCATGGTATTAGCAAAATTTATAAACATATTTTTGGCAGCGCTGTCGCAGAGTGATGACACATGACAGCTGTTTATGTCCAAGATTTGGTTTATGTCTACTTGAGAAACAAAGATGGAGGACGCCTGACCTAGTAAGCGTAAGCGAAGCTATAAACAATATTTAAGAGATGCTGCGAAAGGTTTACCGGTTGTAATACCTCGCACAACGTTGCGTAGGCGTCAATTGCGTGCACAAGCAGAAGCCAATGGAAGTAGCTGCCCTCGTGGTGACGATGCAAAAATACGACAGGGACCTGTTACCCACAATGTGCCACAACAACAGCAAGACTTTCACTGCAAGTATTAAAGTCTCTTTCTGGTTCAAATCATTGGCTAATAGTACCTTGGGTTTTGAACTATTATTACTTTCTTCTAGGGAAGATAGAACTGACGAGACGGCAGCAGCGTCTGATGTCATGGTGTCTTGCTATCAAGTTGATTCGTCTTCGTGGCTTGCAGTGACAGCAGCACTGACTAGTGATAACAGTAAAAGCTGACCACAATTACGAAGGAAGGCAACTCGGTATTACATAATCAATGATATGATTAGTTTGTTGTGCTATCTGCATATAGCTTGTTTTTTCTCGTGTAGCGTGGAACCACGTAGCGCTGTCAGCAATAATGATCTGGAAACCAGAGGCACCTCTAATGATAATTATAGGTATGGCCTCACTATGAATGACTTTCACTGTCTAATGTGTAAAAATTAGCATTTGTAATACCTAAATGCTTAATACAAAGAATCGATGATTTCTCTACCAAAAGAATGTTTCGGTAACTTTATTCATCGATTATAACATTAGCTTAGTGAATAAAATCTCTGAAAGCTCATCTTATCTCGTATTAAATTATGATAATACATTTCTCATATGCTTAGATATTCTATTCTCATATTCCTTATATAACTTGTAACACGATTATGTTTGGTCATGATATGTTTTTTACTTCGGGCTGTGTACCTTAAGGTACTTCTCACCTGCATCTAGTTTGCAAAATTTCTACCCTTTTACGAAGTATGACATCAGTAATAACAGTTAACCTTAATTGAACTGAATTACTGTCTATGACCTGTTGTATAGTGACGTTACGAGTCCCTTCGCATGGACTTACCATTCATCAATTTCCTTTGTAAAGAACTTTGCGTAACAAAGTGTCATATATGTGTATACTACTCAACAGCACGTTAGACTAACAGTAACCAGCACTCATAACCGAGTTTAAGATTGTTGGCATACTATTTGAGGCGAGTAGCACTAAACCACTAGCTACTGAACCAAACATAGTGTATTTTCTGCGTTACTGCAGATCAAGCCTGCCGTGCCATTGAACTGGTCGTAGGTGAAAGCCTCCCCTGTGGTACTCCACTTCCACGGTCAAGAGGTCCACTCTTCAGCTTCTTTAGTTGAATTCCAGTTCGTGTGGCAGGTTTCCGCCGTAGAACTTGATTTCCAGTCTTTAGCAGCAGACGGTCGCGATACTGATCTTTATAATAACCTCCGCCCCTAGCATACTGACTCGCCCAACGCTCTTCTCGTAACACTTCGCAAACTGACGAGATTCACGGAAGCATTTCGGCAACTTGAACCAGTTGAAGTACCACTTGGTTTTGCCTGCGGACTGGCTCTAGTGGAATCGGGATTATTCGATCCCCAAATGACGATATAGTCAACGCTCCATTGTCTTCACCGTAGCCGTAAATACGAATTGCATGTGAAACATTAACGGTATACACTTTGCGGTTACTTTAGACAATTAAATTTGTTTCTGTTGGAGTTGTAACAGGAATCGATCCCAAGATTCATTTATTCAAAGTTGGTAGGGTGTAGAGCAATCATACAAATCGAGGAAGAGTTCTTCTATAGATCCGTTTAACCAGTAAACCTACTCGAATAGGAACATGCAAACATAAAAATGCAATGTAACCAGTCCAGTCAACAGTAATAAATCGACGGTTATAAAGTAAATCATATGACTTTTCGAAGGTTGAGATTATTAGTCCACAGATTGTTCCACCTGATGTAGAACGGACCATCCCTTAATAAACCTTAATCCCCGCCTATGTAAACCTGCTTTATTGAGTTAAACTAAAGAACTAAGTAGACCGGTCTATTTAGTTTTTTTTCGAGAGGTAAACGAATTTGCTGGACTATTGACATAAAGCAACAATGATTATAGTTGTCAATAACATTTTATCTGTAAGTTTGTAACAGAGGTCCTCGTATCTACTAAGTTAATCCATAGTCAAAGAGATAAAGGTTGTTAAACACGAAGTTGCTTACATGCATACCATCACGTGCCTGAAATCAAAGTTCACTTATGTTTTCGTTAGAAATTGTTCATACTTAGGATGATCAAACTTCAAACTACGTTGCATGACTGTTACTTTCAGCAGTCTGGTATAAAGGGACGAGAGACGAGGAGCCAGTTGCTTACTAACTAACGGAATGGCCTTTCTTCCTTTCCTTCATCTGGTACTACTCGTGAGCTACAGCTGGGACGTCTGCGTTTCAGCTGAGCCTGAATCTTTGGAACAATCCCTGGTATTTCACTTTATTTACTTAGTAAAAACTGCTGTTAAATAATTTATTCGTTATAGGAATCGCTTAAGGCTACGGTGGCTGAACTAAACCGAGAAGTGGCAACACTAACCCAGAACCAGAAGGTTGAAAACAGACATTATGAGCAAGCCCGTACCTGCGAGGATATACGTCTAACAAATCCATCGGCCCAGAGTGGGTATTACTGGATCGATCCAGACGGCCATGGTATTGGAGAACCTCCCATCCAAGTGTACTGTGCCCCCAGTGTTGGTGAGTTAAATGTATTCTTTTCAGATAACAATGGAACTTGAAAATAATTGACGTTTTACATCGTAATCAAATAGCACGTACGATCTAGCAAAACAATAGCTGTAATTTTCAACTTTTAGGAAGTTATTTTGGCCAAACTACCAAACCTATTTCAGCAAAATTTTACAAGTGAATTATGGGTTACTGAGTCTATAGTCACCAATCTTTGGCTGCAATATCTTTGAAATCGTAGGAGCAATAAGGTGTCAAGCAATTCCCCGGGAAGAACCTATTTCAAATGCTCTAGAGTGTATACTAGTTTTGAGATTCACAAAGCGAAGTTGTTTATGGTGAAGTAAAAAAACTACAACTGTTGCATAGCGCATAGCTTGACGAGGTTTTAATGGACCTAGAGAGGTTGATTAAAAACTTAGATTAGATGCTACCGTTCTATAAAATGAAAATACCTTGGTATATTCTGGATAAAACAGGGGCAACTGGAGTCTCCCATGATAGCACACTAGGTACAATAAGTGTGGCTCAGTGTTTCGAACCCGGTTGTTACTCAAGGAATATCACCTACAACGCACCCTTTAAACAGCTGGTCGCACTGGCGGATATCTCGGCCTTCTGCATACAGTGGATCAAGGTCAGTTGCTCGTAATGCCTGCTAACATGCCTATATGGTTGCCAAGTAATCAACTTATTCTCATTTGGCCTTACAGGCTTGTTCAGAGATTTTGAAAACACAAAATTACAAAATAAGGTTTGTAGCTAATTGGCTTTTCCTTGATATGTTATCAAACTGACTAGTCTTTCTGCTGATCAGTATCGATAACAGATCGTAGAGTAATACTCTGTGTACACTAGAAGGAGAATGGATCATTCAAAGCAGAGGTACAATTCAATAAACTTAAAACAGTAAAATGACCGAAGAAAGAAAATAAATTACGTTGTCGACCACAGTATGCTGTACATACATATTCAGATACTGTTTTCATCTCCAAATTTACCCGTGAATCAATCAATCGATCCCATTCACCACTCCATTCAACCGTCCACTCATCCGCCATAAATAAAATATACTATATTTGATATATTTGTATAGTATGACTGTTTGGGCGCCCCACTTGAGGACGAAGGCGTACAATTTGCCTGGTGGACGGACAGATACGGACAACGGCAGTACTACTGGGCTGGCAACAGCAGTAGCCAACATACGTGCCAGTGCGGCATTGACCATAACTGTGTCTTGCCAGATGTCAACTGTAACTGCGATTCTGGGGCTCCTGAACCGCTCAGTGACATAGGTATAGACCACGAACTATGTGAATTCAAACCGGTTAAATAGCATCAAAGTCCTTACTGGCACCAACATAAAGCTTAATGAATAAAATATAATTAATTTGCAGGTTGGGTAACAAACACGACAGCTTTACCAATTACCGGCCTGTACTTCGGTCACCTCCAGTTCTCTTCGTCGCGTGCAAATTACACGCTAGGTTCATTTGAATGTTACGGGCGGTACAGTTCTTCAGCAGTGCCGTCTTCATGTCATGATCTCTGGAGGACAGGAGAACTGAGAAATGGATTCTACACCGTCAGGGGATCTAACGGAGAACTAAAACTGGTCTTCTGTGATTTCACGAAAATTTTGAACGAAGAAGGTACGAATTTTTAAATTCCCAACTGTGCCCTTTAAAGTTTGTGAAGTTCGAAACCACTTAACATTAACCTTTAAAAATTTTACGACGATAACCTCGTAGTTCCTGTAGCAACATTACATTTAATTAGTAAATAAGATACGATTCAACATTATGTTACATCTAAATGAATCACCACAAAATGCTTAGATTCAAAGTATACGCTTGGAACTATAGCCCCACTTATATACTATTATACTACCATAGTTTGCCACAGTACTCTACTATACTACTAACTCTAAGATAGTACTACTCCACGATACTACTACTCTTCGATACTTTTACTCTATGATACTACTACTCTACGATACTACTACTCTACGATACTACTACTCTACTGTACTTACTACTACTCCGCGATACCACTGCTCTAAGATACTACTAACTTTACTGTACTTACTACTACTCTAAAATACTACCACTCTACGATACCACTAACTCTACTATACTACTACTCTACGATAGTACTAGTCCACTAAGTACTCGACTGAACTACTACTCGACGATACTACTACTCTACCACACTACTACACTTCTGTAGTTTACCGATAAATGATGAACAAGTACGAAGACAAAGCTTTCTGAGCTGGCAATAGGACGTAAATGACTTAGCAGCTTCTCGTCTCTTACAGGAGGAGAACAGCATATTGGTAAACCAGCTATCGTTACGAAAAGTGTTTACTTTCATGGAACGTCCGATCGTGAACTTAATGGCCCCATGGTGGTCACTTATAACCTGATTACCACAAACCTCGGTGGCGGACTGAACGCCGCAAGCGGTGTTTTCACCGCACCCGTCGATGGAGTTTATAGTTTCACTTTCAACGGCAATATGAGAGAATATGATAACACTTACTCTGCGTGTCTTCAACTAGACGGCCGTTCTGTGGCGTGCACGGACCACAGTGGGGGAAACTCTCCCATTTCAGTAAGTGCTCATGCAGTGCTTGATTTGAATCGTGGTCAGCAGGTTCGTGCATACTTGAACAGCGATACCCGCCTCTACGGGGGCTTGTACACCCAGTTCGTTGGGGTATTGCTGGAAGAGCACGTTACCGTTGTCTAATAGCTGACCGCTCCCATGTATGTACGTTGTCAGGTGATAAATAAACTTTCAAATATGCAGCACAAGTACTGATTTCAAATGGCTTGTTTTGATAAAATAATGTACTGAGTACCAACTAATAACTTTAATAACATACTGTTTGATGTTCATCGGGTTAAGAGGATTGTGCTGGTCGTAAATAAACTTTACAACGGATCCTATTATTTGAAGCATTGTAACATTATATTGCTTCCGATATGGCGATGAATGGATAATAGCACTTACCATCGTAAAATAGTATGAAGTTATAGCTGCATAACAAACCTTCAAAAATACATTTAGAATTGTTGTAAGAAATGGTTGGTGAAAATAGCCAATGCAATATCATTTAACTGTTTGACTCGCATAGCAGTAAGATCAACTAAACCTTAATATATCTGAACTTATCATCCGTAAACAAACAGATAAACAGCAAGTTGATATCACGAAAGCGTGCCGGCACCAGGCGTGCCGTCACGTGCACTGAACGTACGTATTTCTACATGAATCTTATCGTTTTCACCGAATGTGATTAAGCTTGATTGAACAAACTACGCTGTGTAGCTGTCTGTTACAAGCCGGTATATAAGAGCTAGGAAATAACGAGCTCGCTGCTTATTAAGTTTAGCAAAATGGGCTTTCCTGCACTTGACTCTACTTCTCGGTTACAACTGGAAACTTCCCGTTTCGGCTGAGCCGGAATCCTTAGAGCAAACCATAGTAAGAGAAAACTCGTGTCTCAATATAAGAATTATCAAGCTATCGTAATGTAATCCGCCTTTGTAGGAATGGCTTAAGGCTACGGTGGTTCAATTAAAACGGAAGTGGCGCTGTTAACTCGGAATCAGAAAATAAGCATTGGTATATTTCAATTCTCACTTAATCTGAAATCTAGTTCTACTATAGAATGACGTGAAATTCAAATTTAATTGAAGTGCCACGTACCTGCGATGATATGCGCTTGATGAATCCTGCTGGGGAGTCTGGGTACTACTGGATCGATCCGGACGGCTACGGCATTGGAGAAGCTCCCATCCAAGTGTACTGTGAATTTGAAACAGGTAAACAAATACATTTCTTGTAAATTGAAGATTGATTTCATTAGTCCAAACTCATAGAATCACTTTATCAATTTCCAATAAAAAAATTGCGTTAAATAAAAACCAACGAAAAGTTAGCAGAGCTACAATAACGTAACAGGATTTCAGTCTAATACGAAGATACTTCGCTACATTTGAGGCGAAATTGTATGATTTCTTGTAAATTTCACGAACGTTTTTCTGGGAAAGGAGAGACTGCGGTCAATCACGATACCGAGGACACAACGAGTATAACTCAGTACTTCGAGCCCGGTTGTTACTCAAGAAACGTCACCTACAGCGCTCCTCTTCAACAGCTGGTTGCACTAGCGCAACTCTCGACGGGCTGCAGACAGTTTATCGGGGTAAGCTGCGTTAGCATCCTGTTATTTGCATTTCATCAACAATTATATAAATCTATGAATACCAATCGGTAAGTTGTTTTTAATACCTGTATAGTATGATTGTTTGGCGGCTCCACTAGCGGACGAAGGCGTCCAATTCGCTTGGTGGACGGACCGTTACGGGCAGCCTCAGTATTACTGCGCTGGTGACAACAGCAGCCAACACACGTGCCAGTGTGACATCGACAATAACTGTATCTTGCCATACGTCAACTGTAACTGCGACTCTGGGGCCCCTGACTCGCTGAATGACCTTGGTAAAAACCAGTATGTTCCTATATTATTTGTTGTCACGATATAAAGTCTTTACAACTACAACACTACTGTTGTAAAAACGTACTAAACCATACCAGAGCTATAGCCGGAACTGTTAACGACAAAAGAACTCGAGTTTGAAGGGCTGCACCTGCAATTTCTCACAAGTGCTACAGGGTTATCAGCACCAGGTTAAACAGTAGCTGATGTATCAATTAACTTGCAGGCTTTATAACCAACACGACAGCTTTGCCGGTTACCGGCTTATTCTTCGGTCACAACCAGTTTACCTCGTCGCATGCGGCGCACACGCTGGGTCTTTTTCAGTGTTTCGGACGTTACAGTTCTTCTGCAAAACCCTCGTCTTGCCATGATCTCTGGAGGGCCGGCGAGCTTCGAAATGGTTTCTACCACGTCAGAGGATCTAACGGAGAACTGGGACTCGTTTTCTGCGATTTTACTAAACTCTTCACTCGGCAAGGTATCAATCTACATAACTACACATCCAGATTCAGATCCATTTATAACTAAATTCTTAAAACTGCATACCGTACTCTTCTATGGTTACAATAATACCAAGTTTTAATGTGTTACATAATAATGATGGTTGAATATAACCCCCAAGTTATATTGGCAGTACTGCAAATAACCAAGAACGTTTCTCCAAGTTCCAGACATACAGGTGTAAATACTGATTGATAAACGTCTAATCTCGTACAGGAGGTGAAGAGCACATTGGTAAACCAGCTATCAGTACAAGAAGCGTTTAATTCCTGGCTACAATTGATCGCGAATTTATCGGCCCCAGTGCGATCACGTACGCAACACCTGTTACAAACATCGGGGACGGCTTGAACACAGCAAGCGGTGTCTTTACTGCTCCCGTTGATGGAGTTTACAGTTTCACCTTTAACGGTCATACGCTGACAAATCCTCAGAAGTCGACGATTGCGTCCCTTCGACTGGACGGTCGCGATGTAGCCTTGGCAGACCACAATGTGTTAACCGACCCGATATCAGTTAACGCTCACGCAGTTCTTGATTTGAAAAGTGATAAATGTTTACTTGCATAACGGTACGTATCTGTATGCAGGCTTATACAATCAGTTTGTTGGTGCTTTGCTGGAAGAGCACGTCATCATTGTCTAACAAGTGATCACCTTATTTTTCTGTATTGTCAGTCGGAAAATAGACTGATGATAAATGATGAGCTATATTAATTCAAGTATATGCGTATACTATTACGCTGCATTCACATTGACTATATCTTCCAAATACTACAAAACGTTACTAATTTGCCGCCTGGTAGTTATGGATGTCAGCAGTTGTCCAGTTCGTTACGGAGGTGTCAGAAAGATGGCGCACCGCGGTCCAATAGTGAAAGTTGAATAATGTCCTGTCAGCCTAACAGTGTTACGTAATTCGTTTACATAAGAAGCAAGATTCTGTGGTCAACAATAGTCTTCGTACATATTATGTGAACAATATAGAGCGAGAATTTATATTATGTGAATATAGTGGGGGCAGCTACCTTGTTTCAGTTAGCTGAAGTAAAACATGATTGGAACATGCTGTTGCTAGTTTTCCCGCGAATTGCTCAAGACTACTGACGTTCGAGAACGCCAACTGAAGCAAGAGGTGGCAAATCTGACGTCTGAAGTGGAACAATTAGCTGTAAAGCCTTAGAAGTAAAACGTTAGTTTATTAATTGTCTTAAAAACTACTTGAGAGATCCGTAGCCCAACTTAGCCTCCGAAAAGGATAAGCTAGAGCGAAAAGTGGCAATCTTAACGTGAAAATACAGTTAGAGTTAGATATAGGATGCGTAGCACTCTTTCGACCCCGGCTGCTAATCGAGGAAAGTCATCTACAAACTGCATCTAGCTACTGCAGTGCGTGACTGCTTTTGTGGTTCGCTTGCTGGCGACGGTATTCAATACGCTTGGTGGAGGATCGACACGGACAATGTCATTACTATACTGGGCCGGCGGTACCAGCAGCATTCAATAGATGTCAGTGTGGACTGGAGAACAACTGCATGGTAGGGAAACTTCCATGTAACTGCTATTCTCAATTCCCTTAAGGTATGACAAGGAAGGTACGACAGTTTGAAGAATCGAGTGTATAACATCGCAAGGTAGTTACACATATCTACGTTGAACATAACTGATGGTGGTACTGAACGCTTGAAAGGTATAGGGAATGAAATAATCGGTAACATGTACCTGTGATGATGATATTATGCGATTCCAAAGTACGTTTTTACAACCCTACCATTTCAATCGCTTCGTGTTCCCTCGCTATATTCCTGGGGATTGTATCATTCTGGCGCATCGTGCGGAAGGCGTTTTGCATCCCAGACCATCTCTTCAGGACCGCTGTCTTGAAAGATTCAGTGTAAAACGTGTAAATCATCGGGTTGACGGCCGAGTTGATCGGCAGTACGAAGACGGCGATCCATGCATAAATCTAAAAGAATTACCAAAGCAACTGAAGAAAATGCTTTTTTTCGATCGGATGGAAAACTATATACGCTTGAAGGTAGTTCATGACCACAAGCCGATAGGAAACCCAAGAAGATGGTGGGTACCCAGCAGGCCATATCAGTACCAACAAAAAGGATGATTCTTCTTCCCATTCTAGATTCCCTGTTGCTTTCTGTGTTTCTCATTTGGCGTTTCGACTTCACCGCCTCGTAGAAGATCTTTACGTAGCAGAAGATGATTGCAGTAACGGAAACTGCGTTCAAGCCTGAGGAAATTGTATGATATCTGCATTTAAAAAAAAGCCAGCTTTGCAACTATTCTTTCTTTGCCCACCTATGAAAACTGAGAATGAGTAAGTCCAGCTCGAAGCTATGGTCGAGTTCTATTCTTCCTTGGTTGCTACAGAGAAAGGGAGAGCCAAGCATATCCCCGTTTGGTTGTAAAAGTTCCTTGTCCATGAAAGATATGCAAAAATAAGTTTAATGCTTTGTGAAACTTATTGTCGTCACTTACGACAGATTGGAAGTCATCAAGGGAACAGCGGCCAATAACGCAGACGTCAACAGGAGACCGACGACGTAGATTTGTACAGAAAGGTAGGTCAGTGAACGGTTCGTGGTTGCATAAACAATAGCCAAGTATCTGTCGACAGTGGTCACTAAGAAACGGTATGAGTACATGGCCGTTTGAAACATAACTATCGTAATGAGTACATGTCAAAATGAAGATGGAAAACTCCGACGAGAAGGTGGACAGAAAACCAGCTAGATGGCATAATGAAGAGTTTCTCCATTTGTCGTCCTGTAAGATATAGTATCCCCGATAAGTCGAATCAGCCCATCCAATGATCAGCAGAAAAACACCCATACAGCAATCACCTATTTTTAATGAACCAGTCTCGGTCAACGCTTTTGCAGCATAGGTTACGTTACGTGTATATATGTTATAAATGTTAGTAGGCATATTACCGAACGCCAAACAAACAGATAGAAGAGTTGTTTTCCCCTGAAGTTGAGGTAAACGGTTATTGATGTTTCTGCGTCGAGAAAGGAGGTGCCAGAAAATCACTGATGCATTTAGGCCCACCGCTAAGATGCCAGAGATCCAAACGAAAGTGCACAGCGACACGTTATGCATCAGATCCTCCCTATGTCGCCTACATAAAACAGAGAATCACGGTAATTCCCATAGGTTAGCTTTGCATATCGGTTTCAAATTCTTGTACAAATAACTTGGTTTTAAGCCAGCAGATGAATGGACGTTGGAATAACGTATCTTAAACACTAAAAACGCATTATACCTTGCCCCCTCCCCCTCCAACAAAAAATTACACATCGCAGTGATAAACGACGAGCCTCAGTGACTATTTGTTTTACAGTCTGTTCTATATAAAAGAATGAGCCAAGAATTTCTTTGTTCATTGGGTAACAAGATGGCTTTACTAGCTCTTCTGCATCTCGTGCTCCTCGCCAGCTGCAGCGGATCAGTTTCAGAATCCGTTCATAACCCAGGATCCTTGGAGGAATCTGTGGTAAAAAGCTCAACTCACTCTATCAACCTAGCTGAACAGGTAGTGTTTTTTTTTACTTATTTCGCACCTTAGAGACGTCTGGGGCAGTGTTGTGTATTTGTTAGCGGTGTAGCGGTATTTGTGTATTTATAAATACTTTTTGTGAGTAGCGGTAGC
>JAIQCU010001865.1:0-15396 GCA_022114935.1 Leptestheria dahalacensis
TTGGTGGGGGCGAGTTGGTGGGGGCGAGATGGTGGGGCGAGATGGCGGGGCGAGCGGCGGGTTGACTCGCCCGCAGTGGAAAAGAGGGCGAAGCATGCCCGGACTTGTTTGGCTCCCATGTTAAGAGATAGGACAACGATTTAACATAGAAACACATAGGGAATCTGGAAAACCGGTCGGGAGAAAAACGGGGGAAAAAAAAGGAAAAAAAAACATGATGTGGAAAAAAGTGAACAATATGTCTCCATGCTGTTAAGCAATGGAGACAATAATTAACTTGAATTGAACTAACTAACATTCGAAACGAATCAAGTGTCATTCCGTTCGAGTTTTTTTTTTCTTTTTGATTGATTAAGAGTCAAGTTTAATTCGAACAATTTAATTATGACGTCACCGGCAATTGGCTGTTGATTCACGTGACACGGATTACCTAATATTTGGGTTAAGTAACACCGCTCGTTCCTTGTTAAGTTGATTAAGTCAATGGTAGAGATTATGACGACATAATCCACGTGAAATGTGAATCACGTGACAACTGAACCCACCAATTAACTGCTGCCCTTGGAGAACCATGAATCCACACAACAAACGAATCAGCATCACGTGATCCCATTCCACCAATCAACACTCAGCACCATAGCGCGTATTACTGACCTTGAAAGCACAAGAAGCTGGAGAACTATGGCGTCACTGTACACCTTCCAGAAGTCACGTGACCTGACGAATCCACCAATCAACTGCGTACGGAGAATGGCGCGCTTTATTCAAATAAGAACAGCGCTTGAAACAACTACGAAAGCTTACTACAAATCAACGAATGTCACGTGATCTCATTCAACCAATCAGAGTGCGGACTCATGGCGCCAATTTTGAAAACGAAAATCAATCATTGGCTGTACTGTGACGTCACAACAAATCAAAGGACAGTCACGTGACTTTTCCCCCACCAATCAGACTGCGTACTCTGTACAATGGCAGCACCGAAACTCTGGCAATGGTAAACTATGACGTCACATGAATTCAAAGCACTCTCACGTGACCTCATTCAACCAATCAGAGCGTACAGCACCGTTTGTAGTAATTCCAAGGGCCCTTTAAGCCAGACCACGGATCCGTAAAAGTCACGTGACTCGACATTCTCACATCCTATTTGTTATCGCAACAAGCCCGCGTCAAGTAAGGAATCGTCATTCTTAAAGCATGATTCAGCCTTTCAAGATAAACGCACTTGTTACAACCTAAACGGACAATTGAAACCCACTGAAAAGCGCTTAACTGGTTCAAGTGCATCAAGAATGCCGTCAATGGATCAGAATCTTGGCACCAAAGCGACCAAGGTTACGAAACGCGACACTTTGAAGATTCAAGAAAGTTCAGTCGTCATAACCGAATGACGCACGCCTGAATCGCTAAACCACGGACAAACTCACGAACTTTACATTTACATTAATTCAATTAATTAAGTAAATTCACTCTACATTAACCAATGATATGTTCCCAAGGTTTGTAATCTAAACATTAATTTGCGATAACGGTTATATTGTTCGAGTCTACTAGGATAAACTGTAAAACTACTTAAACTTTAAATAGATCAGTAATTTAAACACGGTCATATCTAGAAATTGCAAAACGCGCCTGCTGGAATAGCAAACATAAAATTCGCCAAAAATTGGCGAAACCCAGTGAAAGGGCAGGGGCGTCAAAATAACCCAGTACAGGTCACGTGACTACAGAATCCTAGTGAATCGACTCGAAATCTAGATAACTATCTATTTCAACTACATTTCAGAAAATTTTACCAAAATCACGTATAAGTTATACTTTTCCATAAGTTGTAAATGAATGAAGAATGTTACTTTGTTCGGTGATTCACACTGACTCCTATCACCAAGTTGAAAAGGTGACTCAGGTCCCAACATTGTGTCGTTTTATCAGGGTCCCGGGTTTGGTGAAATGGACACCGGGGCCACGAGTATATATGTCGGGCACAACTCGGGTCGTCGCGACAGTACCGATCCTTCAGTATCAGGAATCAAGTCTACCGTTCCAAACCTCCTCATACAATTAACGTTGATCGCGATATTCTTAATCGATTCCAGGTAAATTTCAACATCTTCTCATATTGAAACAACCACACGGACATAAGGAATTTGATTGGTTTAAAATTAAGTTGATTCCGACATTCCAAAGAGAAAGTTAATTAAAAGCGATATGGAAATGAGCATCTAGGAGTTTAGATTGAAAAACCCGGTCGATTTTTTTAAAGATAAGAGATATAGACAAACAAACTAGGGTGCTGTTATCTAGACCAAACCGTGTCAAATAGACCTTGTTTAAAATTAATGATATCTGTTATTGTTTGACTGTTGCCATGGTTTCCGTATAGTTTATCACTTTGGTATAAATATCGTAAATAAAGTATCAGTAAGTTAACTAAATTAAATTAAAGTTAATGACAAATGTTGATACTTTCCAGGATTTTTAATAGATTTACCTGAACAATGGGTCACGGTGCGGAACTGAGCGGTTGCGGCAAATTCATGAAGTACATCATGTTCCTCGTCAACTTCGTCATCCTGGTAATTTATCATTTCACTACTTTTAATTAAAACTAATAAATATCATTTGGGCAAATATGAATATTGAAAAATTGATTGTAAATCATTAATTTGCTGCACAAAATGCCAGATTAATTAAAATTAGAGGGAGCTACATTTGAGACCCGGAATCCCAAGATCCCAAAGGGTTGAACCGGTAACCGTCCGGACAGTTACCTGCCAGGTTCTGGTTACCTCAGATACAGTTAAAGCGTAGTACTTTATCCCTCTTGCATAAATACCATTCATTTATTGAGTTAACCAATTGACTAGATTGGTGGAGGCGCCGTCCTGGGTATCGGCATCTGGGCGTGTGTTGACATCTCCAACATGGAGGCGTTCGTCGGATCGACCGTCTACAAGAGTTCGGCCATCATTTTGATCGCCACCGGCGCTGTGACGGTCCTCCTCTCCTTCTTCGGCTGCTGCGGCGCCCTTAAGGAAGTCAAATGCATGCTTCTAATTGTACGTTCCATTATCCCTGACCTTAATACAATTAAAGTAATTAATTTAATTAATACAGTTAATAGATTTTATAATAATCTATACGTCTGACTGTATTATCGTTCAATTTATTTAAAGTTGAATAATTTTGCTCATTATATGATCGATATTTGCCAGTACTTCATTTTGACGCTGGCCATCTTCCTGACCATGCTGATTGGCGGAATCCTCGGGTTCGTGTACAGGGACGACGTGGGCAACTCGCTGAAAAACGAGATGATCGAGTCGGTTCGCGATTACGGCGGCAACAGCTCCGATTCGCAGATCGCCACTGACACCTGGGATTTCACTCAAGATAAAGTATACTAATGTGGAATTTTCGACTGTCGATTTTTTTGTATCTATCCATCTATCTATCTGTCTATTTATCTGCCTTACATATCTATCTTTCTATCTATCTGTCTATACAACTACCTATCTATTTACGTATCTATCTATCTTTCTTCCATTCGTCTGTCTATCAATGTACGTATCTAGCTATCTAAATCTATTTATCCATCTATCTACTATCTATCCATCTATCTACCTCTGTCTATCTAACCATCCATCTAGCAATCTATCTATCTTTCTATCTATCAATCTATACAACTACGTATCCATATCTATTTATCTATCTATCTGTATATTTATGCATCCTTTTATCTATCTGTCTGTCTTTCTATCTATCTATATACAACTATACCTTTTTATCAGTCTATCTATTTATCCATCTATCTACGTACCTGTCTGTCTATCTAACCATTGAACTATCTAACTATCCATCTAGCTATCTTTTTATCTATCAATCTACTAAATAATTTGTATTACAGTTTGACATATTGTTTTCTTTAAGATTATAACGTTATTACCATCTTTACATCGTCACCATTATATTTATTATCATCGCCATTCATGTATGTAATTATTTTTTGCTCATCTGGGCGAACAATCATTGCTGTTATAATTAACCCGTTTAATTTCATTCCGACCGTATGGTTTCCATAAATAGTATTTTAATTAAATATTTAATATCATTATTTCACTGCTAACAATTTAATGTAATAATTTAGTCATTAAACAAATCAAACACAATAATTGTAATAATAATTTTATTCAATATTATTGCTGCGTCTGATCTGTAATTTAGCTTTAATCCCTTTATCTTACAAGGTCTACTTGTTACCAATGAAAGTTTTATTTAAAAAAATCATTACTTTGTTTTAGTTGAAATGCTGCGGAGTCGAAGGACCCGACGGTTACGAGGTCTGGATGAAGGAGAATCCCTTGTTTCAAGGAACCAACAAAGTGCCACACACGTGCTGCAAAAAGAATTCTGATGGATCGGTAACACGCCGCCTCAACTCCATAAATAGTTATCGATCTATCCATCTACCAGTCTACCTATCTATCTACCTAACCATCTGTCTACCTAGCGACCTATTTATCCGTCTATCTATCAGCCTGCCTATCAAACGCATCTATCTATCTAACCATCATGCTACCTATCTAACCCCGACTACATATCTATCTGCCTACGTACTGATCTTAACAACTACATTAATTCAAGTATCTAATCTATCAATCTTCCCATCCATTTATCCAAGTAGCCACCCACTTTACCTACAAATTCATTATCCCTCTATCCACCCACGTCGATCTATTCATCTGTCTACCTGTCCATCTATCAAATCTATCCATCTACATCGATTCAGGCTAATATCTACTATCTATCTAGACTACCTATCTAACTATCTATCTATATATTTTTATCTAACTGTCTAACTGTTTGTCTGTATAGCAACCTATCTTTCTATCTATCTATCTACTTATCCAACCATCCCTTCATCCACCTATCCATCTAAGAAAAACCCAGCTATCTGTATATCCGCCTAATTAATTCGATTCCTAATCTCTTCTTTGCTACCAAAATCCCTAACGGACCTATTGTTTCACAGTTTATGGACTGCCAAAGCAATCCTACAAATGCGACTGCCCACCTCAACGGCTGTCTCGATTCGGCCACCCAAATGATCAAAGACCAAGCCGAGGTCCTCGGAGGTGTCGGCGTTGGTATTGCCTGCGTCATGGTAGTTATTAATTCATTTTAAAATCTCATTTTCAACCAATAAAAATTAATATCTTAATTTATATTATAACAGATATTTGGGATGATCTTCTCCATGGCCCTCTTCAAACGGATCAAATAAATTTCTTTTTTTTTTTAATCATCGACATCACAACATCGGGGAATCTTGTTCGTCTACGAGTATTTCAACTAAATTATAATAACGGCCTATATTTAAATTTAAATTAACACAGATCCTCTATGATTTTACCTTATATCTCCTGTATTTTTAATTTATGGTTTGTTTTTTAATGTGCCTCGCGTCCATTTTAACAAATCCCAACAGAATTTGGAGAATAAAAAGAAAAATTATAAAAGTTTACAACTTTTCCACGTGCTTGCCCTCACTCTCTCCCAAAAAGAGAACGGAAAAGACGTCGTCAAAGAATTCCGGGTAGTACTCGCAGGCACGTTTACAGTCCGGGGCCCAGTTGATTTCCAGAATCTTTGGCTGCATTGATCCATCATCTAATTAAAAAAGAGATAATAATAATAATAATAATAAACGAAAAATCCATACTCTCTCGAAACTAATAAAAATTTAAATAAAGATAGAAATTCAAAAAATAAATAATACTTGTTCAATCTTAATACTGATAGCCATATTAAACTAAAATAATAATTTGACGTTTTCAAGGTATTTTAAATTTAAGGAAACGCGTCGAGTACCGTTCCACTGCAGCATAAGATCGACGGCGTACATGGCCCTCGACTGCGGGTTGTGACCAATAGAGGTAGGCGCTTCTCCCTGAGCGGCTCCTTCGAAGACCCCCTTTAACATTTCAAAGATCTTGGGTTCCACTTGGCTCCACGGGTGGTCGGGGTACTGCTCCTCAAACTGCCGAATGAAATCGTGGCAGAACATCTGGTGCAGATTGGTCGGCGTGTAATTCATCACAGTGAAGTGTTTCTCGTACTGATCAAAATCAGACAGGTCGAACGGCTGATTGGCGAAACGCAGCCAGAATCTCTTGTAAGCGTAAACAGACAACGGCCGGACCGATTCCAGCAAGATGATGTAGCGGATGTCGAACTTGACCTTGACAGCGAGATCTTCCCGACGGAACAGGACGGGACGCTCGATGTACTTCTGAACGACTTTCGGCCCACTGACTGCCAGACGCAGGATGAAGTCGACATTCGAGGTGATGTGGGTGTCGAGACTGCGGGCCAGGTTCCATGGCTTGACGATCCAGTGGTTGTCCAGTTCTCTACGTTTTAAAGTTTCAATTACTGAAACATAAAAGTTAATACAATGTATACTTTTCTTGACGAGCCTTGTAATACGCCAAGAATTTGGGAACTTCCGTCTTCAGGTTGTACGTCGTCGGCAGCCAGGACGGGTAGGTCTCGAGAGTGTCGGGGTTTACTGAGGGCCCCGAGTGCGCCCTGCGGGCGACAACGCAGAGGAGGTCCTTGACAGTCAGGACGTGTTCACACGGGAACTGGTTGATCCTCTTGTGTGGTGAATTTTGACTCAATTCCCTTAACAAAATTATTTTAAAAACAAGAAATTAAATTTCTCTAGAAAAGAAACAGAAAACTATAAAATAAAATACCTGAATTCTTTATAATGTTTCGAAAGCCAGAGGACGTCAGCGTCATCAGGGTTATCGACCACCTCGAAGCGCGGGTTCTTCAAAAAGTCCCTGATGAAGCGGTACTCAACGTAGGCCTTGATCTTGCGGTCAGTTGGGAGGCTGGGGAAATTGACCGAGAGGTCAGGGAGACTCTCGTTATGCCGACCGGACTATAAGCAAATGCAAAGGAATGAATAGCAGTCATTTCATCATATGGAAAACAAGATTACCGAAAAATAATCAACACTAGGCTCTTCTTGAACGTAACTGAGATCTTTTTCAAACTCCTCGCTAAACTGGTTCGACCAAGGGTACAAGAGAGCGGCTCGGGTTGCCTTCTCGGTCAACGAACCCTCGACAAAGTCGCGAGTGACTTCGTTGTTCTCCGAGAGGTCCTTCACGGGAAAGAGGAGGGAATAGGCCGCCTGCTCGCTCATGTAGAAGAACGGGACGACGCGGACCGACGGATCGTCCGAGTGCTGGATCCTCGAGCCGAACTCGTCGAGGATGTACCAGACGGGAACTTTTTCTTCAGCCTCAGCTTCGGGATTGGCTATGAAAAGATTTAAAAGTCTCGCCATATTCATAATATATCAGGTTTATATATGTACTCCATGAATAGAATTATGTTCTATATTACAAATTACAATTATAAATGCATTTAGTATTTGGAATTGCAATATGAAATATTTTTAACTGGTTCAGCCTTAGTTACCTATGCTGTAACTTTGGCTATACTTCCACATGCGTTCCAGCACCGCATCAGCAGCTTCTTCCCGCGTCAGCTCCTCGCTTTGGACGTCCATCAACGCAACCATTCGCTCCAACAGCCCCGGGATGGTGTTTAGCTGCTCTCTCGCCTTGGCAGGACGAAACGTCCAGGCGTGGTCAACGAGGTAGATGCTATTCAGAAACCTATCATGATTACAATTTAACAGTACTAGATGTTTAGAATACGTACTGTTCTTTGTCTGTAACATTAATGGCATTGGTACTGGTAACGAGAACTTTCCACTTAAGGAACGGGTCCACGCTGACATCCTCATCCTCGACTTCGACGCAGGCAAGACCAAAGTGAAGGCCGGCGTCAAAAACCTACAGAAATAAATTTTGCCTTCAATTACTAAACGATGTCATGAAACCAACTTAAATATTTACGGTATTCTTTAGTTTCAGGTAAAGCGTCTCCCAATAGTGTTGTGGGACACCAGATGCTTCGAGCTGGTTTCGGTGCAACGCGATGAACATGGAGAGGCCCTCAATCCCATCTTTCACTTCCATCATGCCTGTCACTGCTGTCAAGCGTTTAAATTCATGGAATTATTGGTTTAATGATGGTAACTTACGTTGGTTTCCCACGTGTGCCGAAATACAGTATTACGAAGCAGCGGATGATTATTATGAAAACAAGTTAATTCCAGACGCTGCCAGTAGATGGCGCGCAGGATCTTACTCATCATATTAGGTATTGGGTGATTACTGTTAAATCTTTTAAAATAGTTACTTTGCAACTATTATATAAAGACTAGAAATGTTACCTTTATTCGCAGTTGACCAAATTCGCCAACATCTTGCAGTATATTTAATGGTTTGTTTTACGAAAATTTCATTTCAGTCTTTAATATACGATCGCTTAAGACATTCGCAATACGATAACAATAACACTAAATACATATTTACGTTACTATTATAGAAATTGTTTCCTAGCAATTTATTACTAACCCGTTCGCGGTATGCCAAGTAAATTAGTTGACAAGACGTGCTATCATAATATGTCCCTTTAGTCTACACGTAAACGAAGTTACAAAATGGTAATGCTAAATTTATTTTACCAGAAGTGCCAAGTGCATTTTTAGTAAAATCATTTCTCGGGAAAAAAATTATTATATTGAAATATTACCTTCTTCATTGGGCATATTGTGTATATAATTATGAAGATCCATGAACAGCTCCATTAGCTAAATAATAATACTTAATTCAACGTTAGACAGGAAAAAGACTTTCCCGTACCGGGAATCGAACCCGGGCCTCCTGGGTGAGAGCCAGGTATCCTAGCCACTAGACCATACGGGAGTTGATGTTATTAAACTTTGCAAGGCAATGACGAAACCCCGCTTGTACATATTAAAAGGAGTAGTTTATATCCAGTAACTAACAGAAACTACTATAAATCTGAAACAGCCTAAGTATTTATAATGGTTGAATGGAAAGTGCGTGGACAGATGGATGGTTGGATGGATGGACGAACGGACGGATAGATAGATAGAAGGATAGATAGATGGATAGATAGGTAGATAAAAAAAATATATATAGCTAGCTAGCTAGATAGATGTATAGATAGACAGATAGATAGATAAATAGATAGATAGGTAGGTAGATAGCTAGATAGATAAATAGATAGATAGGTAGGTAGATAGATAAATAGATAGGTAGATAGGTAAATAGATGGATAGATAGTTCCAATAGTCTTGCTTCGAACAACCTCTCTTCTCATACTGGGTATAACTTTTCTTAATCCATGAATAACTGAGTCAATAGCATTAGGTGACTGTCGAAAAAAATACAGCAGAATTGTGACTGTTTCAATACTACTTAGATATAAAATTTATCATACACACGATCTATACAGGGGCGTAAGTACTGAGAAAGTAATATCCATACTTGAATCTTCTTCAGACTAAAACGTTATTATGACCAAAACTAACTTCCACAATTTCTGTTGCATTAGTTTTACCACCGGGACCGCACTTTCAAACAGGCTAAACTTGAGGCGACCGCGCTGAGAAACCAAACTTCAACTCACCAGCCAAGGCCATGCGTGTCCTTCTCCGGTTGTTTTCCATCGAATATCGATTGCAGCCTCGTCTTACGATGTGATCTAAACGTGGCTCGGCTTTGTATGTCACCAATATTGCCTTGGTACGCTGCAGTTGGTTTAGGTTCTTCAGCGGGTTGGTCTCGAGGTGTTTGATGTAGAGTATAAAGGGACCGATGCCGTTCACTTCGTTCAGGGCCCATGGGTAATGTTGAAGAGCGTCAGGTTATATCCATAGCACCATTGCAGAAGAGGACTTCATGGTTGGTCATCTTACGTCACTGTTGCACTTTATTAGGGATTCGTAAGGGTTTTGAGGGTCATTGTGGCCCAGAGTTGGCCAACGCTGACAAGCGTATTAGGCACTATTCCTTGTGAAACAGTCCTCCACAAAGCACAGATAAAACACGTTATAATCTGAAAACTATATAAATTGAAAAAAACCATGCTCATCTCTTGGTTAAGCTCAAGTTGCAATTTGACCTTTTACGTATCGTGAAAGAGGCACGTACGGGGCGCAACTAAAATCTGCGAAGCAAAGAGAGAACTGATACCCCTACTAGGGCAACAACTTGCACGGTCGAATTACTGGTGTCCCCGGGAGAGCTTCTACGATGCGAACGTTGCGCGTAAAGCGAGCTCAGCCGTTGAACTTCTTGGGAGGTGTCTGTATCTGGTGGCTCGTGGCGTCGTTTGATTCTACTATCGCTCCTTCGCACTGTTTTGGAAATGTATCTTTGTTAGGAGCCCGCACAGTGGAACTACCATTGCGTCCGATTTCGGGTAGATGTAGTGTTAGCAGCGCTAAGAAAATTAAAATTAAAATTGTCATAACACTAGTTTCAGATTGTGCAGTGCTAACTTTCCCTTGAATCTTAAAACAAGGTGAGATTGTCGCAGATAAAACCAGGTGGAATTAAATTTGAATCAGGTGGAAGACAGCATTTTATGGAAACTGGACTTCCGACCCATTTTACTTCCTCTGCTCGTTTAAAAACAAATAACCTGAGTTTACATACGCATTCTAAGCCACGCCCCGGTGCAAAGCGATACTTCTGGATTCAAAAGGGTATCGGATAGTTCATATCTGGTTGGTAAGTTGAATCAACTCTTGTCGGCTTATCGGTGCGGTTGTTAGTGAGCCAAGAATTGGTTCTTGTTAAAAAAGGGTAGCAGAAGTACGCATCCAGAAGGTGTCAAAGGGAATTCGGCCAAGCGTTGTTTTGTTCTTAAGGGCTTCCCATGTAACGTATTGTAATGGATGAATGGAAGTGTATTTGCTCGGTCTCGGACTGACGATAATACCTCAAGTGAGCGCAGGGCAGACAAATGGAGGAGAATTCGGAGCCACGGTTTACAAGGTTTACATAATTTATTTTACTCAAACACAACCTCACTACCGAGAAGCGCAACGATGACATAACTAAACACAGGAAAGCAACACGATTCCGAATATTGATAATTTATATTACAGTAAATGAAACTCACGTTCCAGTATCTAATATTGTACGATCTTACTGCTGGTAAGCTGAAAAGGGGGAGATCGTTAACGTGGAGTTGGCATTGATTCAATTGCAGTTTAGCACGTACACACTTATAATCGGCTGCAGTAATTAACATCCAGTCTACAGCTATTCGTTTGCCGTAATGGAATGAATCACGTCAGGTTTTCATGTGCTGGACTTGATCGCGTTTTACGCAAACGGCGGGGAAAAAAGCTATTCCCGTACCGGGAATCGAACCCGGGCCTCCTGGGTGAGAGCCAGGTATCCTAGCCACTAGACCATACGGGAGATGTCTGCCTAGGTCACACGTTGAAATCTGATGCTTGCATTGTGCGCCGTACCGCTGTCCCCAACTATCGTACAACCGGCTACTGAGGCGACGCCGCGCGAAAAAATAAATCTCGATTGATCTGTACATCCAGCCCTGGCCATATTTGTCGTTTTCATCGAATGGGGTTCACAACGCCTTATTTTGTGGTTTAGAACGCAAACATTTTGCACTGTTGTTTTTGCAGTTGTAGTAACGTTTAAAAAACAAGAACTAATGCAGTTTGCAGATTCGATTACTTAACCACGTATTGATTTCATTGCTATATAAAGTTATGGTCATTATATCTGTAGTGGTTACAAATTCCTCCGTCATAACTCGATTCTAAACATTATAGACTATAAGGGATTTACAATGTAAATTTTTCTTTTCATAAACCTGTCAATCTTGATTCATTTCGTTCCCGATATTAAAATTTCATCAGGTAATACGGCTGTCAAGTGGGCGGTGGTCACGCGACCGGCCGAGCCTCGATGTTGCTTAAAAAACTGCACAGGAAAGACTCAACTTTCTAGCACGATATCTCCGTTACTTCGAGTCTTTATGAGAACTTAAAAACATATTCTGAAAGCATAATCTTTCGTGAGTACATTTGTTTTAGTTTGGGTTCTTTCTAGTAAATAACGTATTTTAAAAAAAATCATAAAGAAGAAGCACTGTTCGCTCAATTTCAGACAGTTTTTCGCGAATAACTCGACTAAGTCATCTGTGACACATACTTTTTTTTAAAAAGAGAAAGATTCCTTTTTCCAAGACGAATCTAACGGTGTATAGTACGTTTTGCTTTGGCCCCAAACTTCCCTGCTAAAAACGTTTAAAGGTGAAGAGTCGGCAGAAAAAACGGAGCCGAGCTCAGTTAATTAATTTTTACAGGCTAACTTTTGCGAGATAACTATTCAGCTGCTTATAAAAGGTAAGAGTACTCAATTTCTGATTTTTTGACATAAAATAGAAATTTTTATCTGTCCCGGTGTACGAGCTATTTAGTCGGAAATAGCAGCAAGACGTTTTGCCACTTATAGTATATGTGGCAACGCTGTAAATGCGAGAAATTCATACGGCGCGCATTCTGGCTTTTAAGTGCACCCTATGGGAAAAAATAGACTTAATTCTGAATTCAAAAAATTCTGACGAGATTAATGCGGAGAAATGGTAAATATGACATTCCTTTGCTGGATTTTTTTATGAATAACGATAAGTAAGCAATATTTGCCAAGGTTCTCAGATAATAATTAAAAACAGANACTTAAATCCGCTGCGCTCATGGTTTGAAGACGAATGTAATCTGATTGAACGGGGAGCTCTGTCGCAGAACGCGGGAACAGTCCAGAGCTTCGAATACAGTCCCGTCTTCGGGATGAGTGGAGAAGTACGAAGCAGCTATGATTCTAAGTCACACAAAGTCAAGGTAACTCTAACTATTCAGTTATTTTAAACAAATGCACTACTTTCTTGTTATTATAAGGTGTTGTGGAAGGACCCGAATAAGTCCATTTTATACGCAGCCTGCTAGTGTCCACGAGGGAAGTCACATTGCCATCATATGGCCTCCCTTTACCTACACGACGTTAGTGAAAATGTTTCACAGACGGATGTTTTCTGCTCGTGGGACCAAAGGCAGCAGAAGAAGGGATTTTAATCTCTTTTTACTATACACCGTTAAATTCGTCTTGGAAAGAGGAATCTTTCTCTTAAAAAGCAAAAAAGTATATGTCACAGATCACTTAATCGAGTTATTTGCAAAAAACTGTCTGAAATTGAGCGAAAAGTGCCTCTTCTTTGTGAATTTTTAAAAAATACGTTAGTTACTAGAAAGAACCCAAACTAAAAGAAATGTACTCACTAAAGATTATGCTTTCAGAAGGTATTTTTAAGTTTTCATAAGGACTGGAAATAACGGAGATATCGTGCTAGAAAGTAAGGCGAACTCAGTGCAGTTTTATAAGCAACAAGCGGTGGACGGACGGGTGGGTGGGGATCGCCCACTTGACAGCCGTATAAGGTTCAGAATAGAGTCTTCCATTCGAGCCTCCTTCTGATTGGCTCTGACAACCAGTTGACTTTTAACATGAGCTCTTATAGTGGTTAAATCTTAAAACTCGATTTGGGCGGCAACGGCTAGTCCTTTTGAGAAACGGATTTTGAGCGAGTGCGTGTCTTACCCTGTGATGTGCCCTTCGAGCAACGGGAGCCTAAAGCCTAATCCCCGATCTGTTCCGCAGGGGCAGTACCAATGGAGGCTGAATAAGATAATTCCGGAAATAGAGGAGGTGGCGGGTAAAGCACCTGGTTTGAGCCCCACTCTCGGGGCCGATAGGTACCGGGTATCGGCTCGATAGGACGTATATGGTTACCGTAGTCCGGAGGGATATTCAAGGGTACCTGAGCTGGTGATTGTCCCTGCTTCTACATTCTGTTGTCAAATCTGACTGATTAGTGGAACACGTCTGTATTTATCCCCCTTTTCAGACAAAAGCGGGATGCAAACAAAAAGCTGCAGCAGAAAATCTACTGCTCAATAGCAGTTCGATAGCGATAGCACAAGTGTTTAGTTCTACCAAATACAACAAACAGTCCATGAGATTATCCTGCTGTTGGCTTATCTGCAGGCAACACAGCAAGATTGGAAATGTATCCCACGCTACCAGACTGCTACCATGCAGATGTCCTCGACGGGGCACCTGGTTAAATGAGGGTTAAGGCATGGGTGGCGGTCTGACGTTCAGTGGTTCGGTTCCCTGAAGAGTGTCCAGCTGAGAGTGGTCCTTGGGTCGACGACTGATAGCCTGTGATCGGGTCATGGGCTTCTTGATAGGCTGCTTGCCTTTGGAGCGAGAGCGCGTCATCCCCTTCGAGTACGAGTGTCTGGAACAGCGCCTGGAACAGGGCTTGCTCCACTGAGGCGGAGGTTGAGGTGGATGGGCCCGGATAGGATGGGGGCGGCGGATACAGTACTTTGTATGTACTCCATTCAGGGGGCTGATATGGGTACTGGGGATTGGCTCTAGAGGGTATACATACGGGCTGAGGAGTACTCGAGGGTACTTGAGCGGGTGTTTATCTCTGATCCGACATGCTACTGTCCAGTCGGATTGGTAGGTAGAAATCGTCTGTATGTGTAACACCCTTTTCAAACCAAAGCGGTGCATTTGATCATGTACGCACTTAGGTCAATGATGAAAATGATCACCGATGCAACCTTGCAGAGTTTTAGATACAGAACTGATTTTCTTGCAGGGCTATTCTTTATCCTGTGTCCCATATTACTGGGCCACGGAGGAGCCCCTAGGACTTTTACGTGCCTTGCCGTTGGAACCACGAATGGTTGTTTCTAAGCTGAATCCTCCTGTCTGGGACACTGCGGCCGCACTGGCGATGTCCGATGATGAAGGCGCCAAATAGGATGGAGGTGGCGGTGTCATGAGATGGTAGCCCCACTTGGCAGGCTAAGACGGTACGGGCTGGCCGGAATACTAGTAGCTCCCGAATGGAAGAGAATTCGGGGAGGGCTGATAAAATCGAAATTGTATTGTTAATGTGATATCTATACACCTTATTAAATACATAACAACTATATCACGCATTTGTAATAGTGACTGATGAATTAAGCAACAACTCTAGGTTGCGAAACCTCATACATCGTATATTTATTTGTTCATACGAAAATGGACATCACGTTCACTTAATTATGATTTGTTATTCAGACACGTCGCGCTTTATATTAACGACAAATTATTAATGGAAGTCATCAATTGTGTATCTACACACCCAGTAATCCACTGAGACCAAGCAGTCCTGCAATGACCTTTGAGAGCGTGGAAAACAAATAGCCAAGCAGCTGCCGTTAGTGCTGCAGCAGGGGTACCGATATCAGGACCTATCCTCCGTGAGAGGCGCATATATTCCGGTTGAACTACAGGAGGCCTGACGTCAGCGATATTCTGGTACGTAATCCAGAATGGA